>CAUYUJ010014189.1:342620-352620 GCA_963575745.1 Prorocentrum cordatum | reverse complement strand
CCCGCGCCCCGCGCTCGCTGGCGCCCCCTCGTCGCTCAGCCTTCCCCTCCCTCCCTCCCTCCCCTTTCTCCCCTCCCCTCCTCCTCCTCCTCCTCCTCCGCCTCCTACCCTCCCCTCATCCTCCTCCTCCTCCTCCTCCTCCTCCTCCTCCTCCTCCTCCTCCTCCTCCTCCTCCTCCTCCTCGTAGCCGTTCTGGGGCGAGCCAGGGGCTCGCTCTTGCGGGTGCAAATTTCGGAGCGGCGTGCCCCCGCGGGCCGATGGCGAATGGCGTTGCAGGTGGCACGCGCGGTGCCAGCCAGGGTGGCGACCCCTGGACGTGCCGCGCGTGTGCTGCTGGCTACGTCAACATGTCCTGGCGCACGGAGTGCAGGCTCTGCAAGGCGGCGCGGCCGCCGCGCGGCGCAGGCACGATCGGCGAGGGCATCGACAAGGCCAAGGCGAAGGCCAAGGCACAGGGGAAGGAGAAGGCCGTGGCGAAGCGCGTGCGCTTTGCCTCGGATGTGCCTGGCCCTGCCGCCGCCGCGGCCACGCCGGCGCCGTGGGCGCAGGGCGCGGCCAAGCAGGTGGCTGAGGAGCGGCCCAGCGGCAGCGGCGGCAAGGACGAGGAGGTTCGCCAGGCTCTCCTCCGCCACTTTGGCCCCAGGGAAGGCTGGTCGGCGGCCCTGGTCCAGGACTTCGGGGCCTTGGTGCCTGTGGTGGACGCGCCGCCGCCAGCGAAGCCCTTGGCCGAGCTGTCGCTCCAGGCCCTCCTGGCCAGGGAGGCGAAGATCAAGGGCCAGGTCAGCCGTGCGGAGGCTGCGCTGGCGGCCGTCCAGGAGGAGCAGGCGGCCGTCGCGGTCCGCGTGGCGGAGCAGGCAGACGTCCTCCAGAAGCGGCGCGACCAGCTGGAGGAGGTGGCCGAGGCCGTGCGTGCCAGGAAGCGCGCCGACCTGGCGCAGCACACGGGGCCGTCGCCCATGGAGGTGGGCGAGCCTGTGGAGGCCGAGGACTGCCTGGGCAAGGCGCTGCTCAAGGGCCTCGAGGGCCTCGAGGCGGAGCGGGAGCGGCTTCTCTTGCTCGGGGAGGAGGGCGGCGCCCCTGCTCGCGATGGCCGCCGAGGCCCGCAGCCTCGTGGAGAAGCTCGCCGCCGCCGACGCCCGTGCTCGCGAGGCAGCGGCGGCCGAGCGGGCCCGCGTGGCTGCAGCCGCAGCTGAGCGGGCCGCCGCAGCGCAGGAGGCCGCCCCCGCGGCTGATGGCAGTGATGATGGCGCTGATGGTCTTCCTGGGGACCGCAAGCGCGTCGGCGACCTCGACCTCGGCCCGAGCTCGTCGGGCTCGACGCCGCGTTCGACGAGGTGGGCATGGAGGACGAGCAGCAGCGCGCAGCCTGGCGCGCAGCGCTGGCCAAGCGCCAGCGGGTGGCAGGCCCCGCCTCAGGGTAGCCGCCCGCTGGCGGCGGACGTGGTGGAGCTGGTGTCGGCCAACACCACCGCGTGGGGCTCGGCGCAGTCGCTGGTCGAGTGGCTGCACGATGGCGTGGGGCGGCTGCCTGCGGTGCTCTGCCTCCAGGAGCATCGCCTCAAGGGCAAGCAGGCGGTGGCCCGCGCTGCGGGCTGGATGCAGGCGCGCGGCTTCAGCTGGCACGGCCAGGCAGCGCCGCCGGCGGGCCCAGGGCCGCTGGAGAGCTCGGGAGGAGTGGCAGGGGCCACGCTGCGGCCGTCGGCGGCCGCCGCCGCGCCAGGGCCCCCTGCCCATCGGTTCCAGGTGTGCGAGGTGAACCTGGGGTTCAGGGAGCCGTGCCGCTTCATCTCGGCCTACTTCATCACGAAGATAGGCAGGGCGAAGGAGAACATCGGGCTCCTGGCGGCGCTGCACGAGTTCGTGGGGCAGCTGGAGTCGCCGTGGGTCGTGATGGGCGACTGGAACATGGAGCCCGTGGACGTCCATGAGTGGGCGCACAGCGCAGGCGGTGCGCTTGTCGCCCCAGAGGAGCCGACCTGCGGCTCGAAGGTCTTCGACTTCGCGGTCGTCAGCAAGGTCCTCACGGGCTTTGTGGACGCGGCCGAGGTGCTGCTGAGGGCGCCGACGAAGGACCACGTGCCGTTCAAGGTGGTGCTTCGCGGCGCAGGGCCAGCGGCGAAGGTGCAGCGGCCGCTCTTCCCTGCCGCCTTCCCTCTGCCGCTGCCGCCGCCAGTGCGGCCAGCGCCGCTCGAGCGTGCCTTCTCGGCCTGGAGCCCTGGAGGTGGGCAGTCGCTCAAGGCGGGCTGCCAGGAGTGGTTCGAGGCGGTGGAGGCCTACCTGATCGACCTCCACGAGATCGTGCCGCCCAGCTGCTGGAAAGGGCGCGCGGGCGGGCTGCGCACGCAGAGGGTCGCGATGGAGGTGGCCTGGAAGCAGGACCGCAAGAGGAGCGTCGGCGCTGCCTGCAGGCGCTGGATGTCTTTCGCGGCGGCATGCGCCCGCTGGCGCGCGCTGCAGGAGGCGGCGCCAGGAGGTCGCTGCTGGGCGCCGCTGCGCAAGCAGCGCGAGGTGCTGATGGCGTTCGAGCTCGAGTGGCCTGCGGAAGGCCCGCTGGCTGGGCTGTCGGTGGCCCGCGTGGTGGGCTTGCTCAGCTCCTCATCGTGCCAGCTGACGGTGCAGTTCGTCCAGGGGGAGGCGAAGCGGCGCCGGGGGCTGGACAAGCAGCAGAAGGCCGCGGAGTGGCGCGCCTGGGCCCAGGCCGCGGCCACCGAGAAGGGCGGCTCGGCGGCCTGCCGCTTCATCAAGCAGGTCGCGGTGGTGCCTACGGTGGTGCTCGCGGGCGCGGACGGTGACGACGGCCCGCGCATGCCCGCTGCGGGCGAGGCCGCAGCGGCTGCGTTGCTGGAGGCGTGGCAGCCGCTCCGGATCAAGCCGTCGCGCGCAGGCGAGGCGGCGCCCGAGGACTGGGACATCCAGGAGTCGGTGCTGCCGCCGCTGGAGCTCGAGGACCTCTAGCGGGTCCTGGGCACCTACCGCGAGGGGTGCGGCCTTGGGTGGGATAGGCTCCACCCGAAGCAGCTGCTGCGCCTCCCGCGGACCTACAGGCAGCGCTTCCTGGAGCTCCTCATGGCCTGGGAGCGGAAGCCTTCGCGGGAGGCGCTGTGGCAGCTGATCGTGGTGTTCATCCCCGAGGCTGCTGGCGGCCAGCGGCCGATCGGCCCCACGGCCATCTGGCGGAGGGTCTGGAGCAGGATGCGGCAGCCGCTGGTGGCCCGCTGGGAAGCCTCGTTGAAGAACCCTGCCTTCTGGGGCACGTCGGAGAGCCCGTGCGAGCGCGCGGGGGTGGCGCACAACCTCCTGGCGGCCTTTGCTCGCAGCAGAGGCCTCTCGGCGGCCACGGGCGTCACCGACCTGGCGAAGTTCTACGAGCACGTCAGCCATGAGGAGCTGCGCGCGCAGGCGGCCGCCACGGAGTTCCCGCTCGCGCTGCTGCAGTGCTACTGCGTGTCGTACCGCGCGCAGCGCCGCGTGTCCTGGTGCGGCTCGGCCCCCAAGCCGTTCGAAGCGAACGGCACCATTGTGGCGGGCTGCAGCGGCGCGGTCGGGCTGGCCAAGCTGCTGGTGCACACCCTCTTCGTGAAGATTGTGCGCGAGAACCCTGTGGTTCGCCTGCAGAACGTCGTCGACGACGTGCTGCTGCAGGCGGTCGGCGGCAGGGCTCAAGCGGTGCAGCAGCCCCCCAGGGCCATGGCGGCCCTCACAGAGGGCCTGGTCGCCAAGGGGCTGGTCATCTCGGAGGCGAAGACGGGCTACCTGGCGAACAGCGAGGACCTCGGCGACGCGCTGGACGGCTGCTGGGCGCACGGGCCGCTGGCCCGCTGGACTGGCGCCCGCTGCCTCGGCGGCGACGCCGCTGATGGGCGCTGGAGGCGCGCGCGCGAGCAGGACGCTCGGCTCGGCCGCGCGGCGGCGGTCAGCGCGCGGGCGCGCCTGCTGCGCAGTGCAGGTACGCAGGTGGGCCACATCCAGAGAGGCAGCCCCACGGCCACCGCCGTCTGGGGCTCCGCGGTGACGGGCCTCGCCCGTGGGAAGCTGCACGGCCTGCGGGTCGCCGCCATGCGCGCGGAAGGCAGGCTGCCCATGGGCGCCAGCGTCGGCCCGCGGCTGCGGGCGATGCACGGCGCTGCCTACCGCGACCCCTTCGTGGTGCATGCGGTGGAGGTGGCGCGCTCCTGGGGCATGACGCTGGAGACGGGCCTGCCCAGCGCCGCGGTGGTGCAGGAGTGCTGGCTCGGGGCGCAAGGCTTGCTCGACCTTCGCCGCCCCTGGGGGCAGCGCCGCGACCCTGCGCAGGCATGCGTGCTGGCGTTGCGGCGGGTCGGCATCGAGATGGTGGCCTACAATGCCGTCATCGACTGGCAGGCGCGCGTCCTCTCGCTGGAGTTCTACTCGCCTGGCATGCAGGCGCAGGTGGCGCGCGAGTCGGCGATGCTGGCCTCGGACGTGCTCGCGCTGAAGCGGCTGCGCGGGCCTGGCGCCTGGGCATGGCCTGTGCACTGGAAGGGGCTTGAGCGCCTCCTCCACGCGCGCCGCCGCCCCGAGGGGCAGGCCGACGCCGGGGACGCCGATGGCGCAGGCCGCCAGGTGCCCGCGCCGCCGCTGCCGCACTGGCAGGCCCGCCACAGGCGAGCGCTCGTGGCGGTCCTCGGCGGCTCCCACTGGCCGCAGGAGCGCCTCTGGAAGGAGGGCAAGGCGCGCGACGGCCTCTGCCGCCTCTGCGGTGGCCGAGGCACGCTGCGGCACAGGGCCTTCGAGTGCGAGGCCTGGCTGCCGCTGCGGCGGGACGCGTGCTCGCCTGAGCTGCTGGAGGGGGCGCGGCTGGTGGCGCAGCGCGGGGACGCTGCGGCGGAGCTCTTCGCGCGCGCGCTGTGCCCCGACCCCGCCCTGGCATTCCCCGCGGCGACCGACGCCGCGCTCGCGGCCCCGCGCTGGTTCGGCGTGCCGCCTGGCTCGAAGTTCGCGGGCAGGGTCTTCGTGGACGGCAGCGCCAGGTTTCCTGCGCTGCGCGGGGCCCGCCGCGCAGGCTGGGCGGTGGTGCAGATCGGCCTCAGCGGGGAAGTCACCGGCGGGATGCACGGCATCGCCCCGAGGGCGTACGGGCCCAAGCAGGAGGCCAGGCACGGCGAGGACTACGCGTTCCACATGCTGGCCCAGTTCTGGCTGCCGTCGGCCGACGGCTCGGGCCTCGAGGTCTTCTGCGACTGCGCGGGCACGGTCGGCTTGGCGCCCTCGCAGGGCAAGGCCCTCGCGCCGCTGCAGGCGCGCCGCCACCTGTGGCAGGAGCGGTGGGCAGGGCCAGGCCCGTCGGCCACGGTGCGCAAGGTCAAGGCGCACAAGGTGCTCGCTGCAGCTGCCTCCTGGGAGGATGAGCTCCTGATCAGGGGCAACAGGGCAGCCGACCTGTGGGCCAAGAGAGGCGCCGCCCTGTGGCCGATCGACGAGGAGCTGGTCTGGTTCCTCCAGGCGTGTGCCTGGCGCGTGGAGGAGCTCGGGCGCTGGGTCGGCGAGCTGGCCGCCACCATGGTGGACCGCGAGCAGCTGGACTCGGACGGGGTCGTGGGCACGGCCGACCTCGTCTACGACATCCCGCAGGCGGCGCTGGACGCGGCGGAGCTGGCCGACGCGGAGGTGGCGGCACTGGCGCTCGAGGCCGACCTCGAGCTCGGCCAGGCGCCTGGCGCTGCTGCTGGGGCCGCTGCTGGCGTGGAGCTCGGCCAGGCGCCCGCCGCTGCCGCTGGGGCCGCTGCCGACGAGCTTGCGGAGGCAGCTGTGGCCGCTCCCGAGCTGCAGGCTGCGGCAGCTGGAGCTGGAGTGGCGCGGGTGGTGCGCGGGCACTGCATCGTCGTCTCGCGCCTCGTGAACGGCGATGGGGCCATGGCCTGGTGCCTCAAGTGCGGCTGCCGCTTCTGGAAGCGGTCCCCTCCAGCTGGGACAGGCTTGCTGGGCAGCTGCAAGGGGCGGCCAGCCCCAGGCGAGAGGGCGGCGGAGGCGCGGCGGCTCTTGATGCGCCTCCAGGAGCCGAAGAGCAGGGCCAGGCTCTCGGCTCCTCAGCCGCCCACGGAGGAGGAGCAGGCGCGGCTCGCGGCGGTGCTCCACGGCGACGCAGGCGCTGAGGACGGCGCAGGAGCTCCCGCTGGAGCAGGGCGGCCGCCGCGCTGGGGGCTGCGGCCCGCCACGGCGGACGCCTGGCAGGCGGCCGAGCTCCACGGCTTCGCCTCGCCCGCCGCCGCTGCTCGCTGGGCGCGGGCGCGCGTGGCGGCGGGCAGGGAGTCGACCTTCGGCGACGGCGACGGCGCGGCCTGACAGCTGCGCAGACGGCACCTGGTTTTGCCTGCCGGCAGGGCGCCAGGGGGCCGAACATAAAAATAGCCCAAAAATAGCCTCCTCCTCCTCGTCTTCTTATCATTATGAATATTGGTAGTATTCATAGTATTATTAACATTATTATTGCTAGTATTATTATTAATAATATTATTATTAGTATTATTAATAATAGTATTAGTATTATTAATATTAGTATTACTATTAGTATTAGTATTAGTACTATTATTATTATTAGTATTAGTATTAGTATTAGTATTATTACTAGTATTACTATTAGTACTATTATTATTAATATGACTATTAGTAATATTATTATTAGTTGTATGACTAATAGTCTTCTTCTTCTGATAATTAGAATTAGTATGCTTAGTCTTCTTAGTATTATTATTACTATCATTGTCAGTAGTATTCGTCTTCGTATGTTTCTTCTTATTCTTATTATTAGTAGTATTAGGCTGATTTGTATTAGTATTATTATTAGTCGATTTAGTCTTATTATTATTAGTAGTCTGCTAAGTGTTCGTCTTAGTAGTCTTAGTATTGTTTGTTTTCGTTTTATTCTTGTTATTGGTATTATTAATATGCTTAGTATGCTTATTATTTTTCGTAGTATTAGTGTTCGTCGTCTCCGGCGTCGTCTTCGTCTTATGGTTACTCGTATTAGTCTTCTTATTAGTATTAGTATTCGTGTTAGTCTTCTTCCGATCAGTATTGTTAGTAGTCTTCTTATTATGATCATTGATATTAGTGGTGTTCTTCTGTTCGTCTTATAACTAGTATTAGTTTTATCATTATTTTTATTCGTATCAGTAGTCGGGTTATTCGTCGTATTCGTCTTCTTATTAGTATCAGTTGTGTTCTTCGTATTCTTCTTAATATCATTCTTATTCGTATTAGTATTCCTCCCCCTCCTCCTCCTCCTCCTCCTCCTCCTCCTCCTGCTCCTCCTGCTCCTCCCTCTCCTCCTCCTCCTCTCCTCCTCCGCCCTCCTCCTCCTCCTCCTCTCCTCCTCCTCCTCCTCCTCCTCCTCCTCCTCCTCCTCCTCCTCCTCCTCCTCCTCCTCTCCTCCTCCTCTTCCTCCTCCTCCTCCCTCCTCCTCCTCCTCCTCTTTCTCTCTCTTTCTGTTCTTTCTCTTTATATTTCTCTTTCTCGTTCTCTTTCTCTTTCTCCTCTCCTCCTCCTCCTCCTCCTCTCCTCCTCCTCCTCCTCCTCCTCCTCCTCCTCCTCCTCCTCCGCTCAGTGCGCCGCCTTCCCGGCGGTTCTCGCGCTGAGCAGGGCCCTGCTCGCGCGTCTCGTCGGTGTCCTGCTCCTTCTCTCCCGGCGCCTCCCTCTTCCTGCCGCCTGCATCGCCTCTCCGCTCTTTTTTCTGCATCGACTACATCACAGACCGAATGGTAACCCACACGCGCTACGTTAGGAAAAAGCATGTGCATCTATAATATACCTTGTTTCCCCAAAAACGAATAAATAAACAAACAAACAAACAAACAAACAAACAAAAAACAGACAGACAGACAGACAGACAGACAGACAGACGGACAGACAGACAGACAGACAGACAGACAAACAGACAGACAGACAAACAAACAGACAGACAAAGAAACAACAACGGAAAAAGAAAGGTGGCGGGCCTGAGCATGTTGAACTTGGCTTAGTACTTGTGGTACTGCCAGTCGTGCGTGCTGTTCAGGCCCGCCCCCTTCCGCCTGGGATCTGGGCCCCTGCGGGTGAGAGGGAGGGAACGGGGAGAGGGCAGGGCGGCAGGAGACAGGGGGCAAGGGAGAAGGCAGGGCCCAATCTCAGGTTAGCTCCTTGGAGTATACCTCGCAGCAGCTTGGATATTTCGCTGGATCTCGTAGGCGTCGACCTGACCTCGAAAAGGCCAGGGGCCTTCTGCGACGGGAACTCCCCGCAAAAAGTATGGCACGGGCAGGCGCGAGAACTGTAACCCGGCACAAACACGGCGAGGGTGAGGCAGCTCAGAACAAGGGAACCTGCTCTTCTTTGAGCAGCCGCGCAAGGATTTGGCACATCTATTTGTAGTGCCATCCCAGGTTGGCGCGCGCACGGGGCCGGCAGATTTTTGTCTCCGCTGGCGCTTGGGCTTTGGAAGGGGCCCGGAAGTCTAACGGTGAGGGGGGCCGCTCATTCAAAATTGCACACACACACACACACACACCAGCCACAAGGTTGTGCTTCTGAAACCCTTGGAATGCATGTCTAGCTCACCCTGCGACCCTGCGGGATGTCATGAGCCCTATCTCCTAAACTCGCGCAGCGGCTTGTTACCGCGGATAAGGATCTCGATTTCGAAATCTCGAGCTTCATTTAGTTTTCTGCGGGCCTTCACCTTGCAGAGCGATGGTCAGCCTTGCCTTTCAATCATGACGTGCATGAAGATCGTCTCAGACGCAGTGCACTTCACGTTAGTTACTTCGACGCACGCCTTCCATCTGGTTGGCGAGAACACGTCGATGAGGGCGGCCGTCTTCATGCCAAGCCTCGGCGGAAGCCTCCCTTGCCCGAGCAGTTCGCGCACGCTCTTTGGTGCATCCTTGACTTCCGCAGTCAGCAGACGCAGCGCGGAGCCCCATGCGCCGCGGCGTGCGTCCAGTCGCGATCAAAACAAGCCAAGGGCTTCACGATCTGACGCAGGTCCCTGTCCAGCAGGAGGTTGAATCCCGCTGCCATCTCTCGGAGCTTGAGCTCGCTCGGCCTCGCCCTCGCGACTCCGGCCACCCGCTCATCCGCTCAGCGTCCGCGGCGGCGACCATGTCGGACCCGAGGGCGAGGCTGCAAGACAGAATGCCGACCCCGTCCTCTCCGACGATGCCGAGGTTTACACTGTGCAAGTCTTGCAGCGCTCACACGCTTTCAAACCAGCCTCGCTTCTCACATTGAAGAGCCGCTTACGGGCACCACCGTCTTGTAAAATCATGTTGGGGCTGGCGAAGAGCATCGCGGACGCACCGTCGGTGAAGGTCAAAAAGACTCCGCCCCGATGACAGCCGTGGCCCTCGGGGCTGAACACCAACCCCAGCAGAGCTCCGAAAACCCGGGCGACGCCGCCGCCGCGCACCATCACCCTGTCGGACCTCTCGCAGGTCAAGCAGAAATCCACGCGTCCTCGCCCACGAGGCCTGGCCCAAACTGGACGAAGGACACACGGACGGCCCAGCACCTCCGCCGGCTGCGGCCCGACAGCTGGCCGCCCTGGAGCAGCCCGTCGCCGTGCAAGGCCGAGGCCCCGTGGGGATTCGAAGGCCGGAGGCTTCTCGCGAACGAGCCGCTGCACAGATGTTCTGAAACCGCCGCCCAGGGCGCACGCAGTGCTCCAGGACGCGAAGGGGCTCACCATTACCAGGCTGTCTTCCGAGCTGTCCGCTCGATGCGCGCGCAGCTTGGCGAGGAGCGCCCCGTGCTCGCCATGGCGCCGCGCGATTCCGCCCCGCGCCTCCCGCGTGGCACTGCGACTCGCGATCGCTGGCATGTCGCGCGTTGCCTCCTCCGAGCTGGCGCTCAGAGCCGAGGCCAACGCGCGCGGGGGGAGGCGCGACCCCAGCTGTCCGAACGACCCGGTGTCCGCATGGCCGGGGTCCGCAGGAATGGGCCGAAGGACGCGGTCTCAAGCACAGAGTTGTCGCGGCCCGCATGCGGAGGGCACGGCGGCGGCAAC
>CAUYUJ010014189.1:332620-337620 GCA_963575745.1 Prorocentrum cordatum | reverse complement strand
AGCGCGAGCTCTGGCAAAGCCTTCGGGATCAGCGAGGGCGAGAAGGAGGGGGGAAGGATCGATGGAGGAGTGAACGCGCAGCCGCGCACGCCTCTGCCATTCAAGGTTGCCGAGCTTCGCACCCCGCCCCCAAACGGCACTGGCAAGCGAGCGAGGTCACGCATTTGGGGAAAGCCCTCGCCGCGGCCCGCCTGCACCTGGTCGCAGGCGCCAGCTCGACGGGGGGGGCGCGTTCCCCGATGCCAGCGAGTCTCTCGTGCCCTTGTCAGCATCTGCTCGAAGATTGGGCCCCTGAAAATCGATCTCTGGACGTTCGTGGAACACGCTGCCTCTCCGTCTGCCCAACTTGGCGTCTGCCGCGAAACGCTGGGCGCGGCATGGCCTGACAGTTCGGCGCCATGGAATCCTCGCGGCCCGTCATGGCGTCTCGCCACCAGCCGCAGTTGACGCGGCTGCCGAAAAGGAGATGCGGCAAAGCTCCTGTCGATTATGGCACTCGTCATCGAAGACATGTTGAAATGGCTCAGGTCAGGGCCGTTTGACTCTGCCAGCAGCCTGAAGATCAAGCGCCACCCATTGTTCCCAGCAAGCGACGGAGCCCCAGCAGAAGAGCCCAAAGCGACCTGGGCAGCTTGCCCAGGAGCCTCCCCAAGGGGCCCCCAGCCTCGCACGCGCGAGAGATTCGGGGTGCAGCAGTCGATCTCGTCGTCGGCAATATCGAAACCACGTATCAAGAGGAGACTGCGCGGCATTGGGCTCGAACGAAACAAGGCAAGCTGACGATCGAAGCCCCCTTATATGATGCCCCCACCCCCTCCCTGGAAATATCATGGCCGCGCGCGCTCCGGCGGCGTCAGCAGAAGCCATTCGACCGATGCCGAAGCTCTAGAAAAAGGACGCGCCCTGCGACGAAAACGAGCGGCGGAACCTCGACCGACCGCACAATACGCGTAAGTATGCCCGCACAGCCCATCCGCCGCAAAGATCTCGACCTCGCACTCGATTGACTCTGGATAACAGCTCTCTCACCACATCAGGGGGGGGCCCTGGACCTGCTGAAGCGCAACGATGCTGGAGTCGCCGAAGAGCGACTCGACAATCTCGGCTTTCGGCAGCATCAAGGAAGACTTCCGATGCAGAAGAGCGCGGGAATTCCAGCGAGAAAAAGAAACCCCATCTGAAATCACGCTGGCGACACCCACCCCACTCGGTTTTCTCCGGCGGGAGAACGAAATTGGCAGGGCGACCCAGATCAGCGCGAGCAACATGAAGATCGCCGACCGCACCGCGACTCCACTGCACAGCCGTTGGCTCTGATGCGTGAACCCGAACGCGGGACAGAACTTCCCAGTTGACTGAGACGGCACCTGCTTCTTCGCCCATGAAGGCACGGCGCCTGAGAGACCCCTGCATCTTGATCCTGAACGTCTCCGCGTTCCTGGTCCTGGCGACGTCGAAGCGATTGCGATCCACGCTGGTGCGCATATAGAAATTCGCCGCCCGACTGGGACGACCGCCGTGCACTGGCGCCACGCGCCGCGAGCGTCTCGCAACAAGCCGTGACGACGCCGCGCTCTGCGCCCGCATGTCGCCGGCATACCCTTGAAACGCAACGCGAACCTCTCGCCCAACCCGTCGCCTTCGATCTCAGTTTCGTCTTCAACTTTAAAGCTGGCGGCCCCCATCCATTCATTGACTGGCTCGGTGGGAAGATTCCTTCTCATCTCCTCGCTGCACGCAGTGACGAAGATCCCTGGGTCGGTGGCCATCTGCCACTCAGTGGCCCTGGCGACGGGCTGCCTGGGCGCTGTTCTCGCCATGTCGAGCTCCTTCTCCAACATATCGAATATGTCGACCAGTGCTTGGTGCGCCACTTCCCCAGCGCCAAGCCTGGATCCAATAGGCGCCAAATTCTCCCGCGATCTATGAACCTCACTTGCACAAACTGGTCAAGGGCGGCAAGCAGCGGTGAGACGACAGTAGTACAGGTCTGCGGTAGCTGAGCGGTGAGCATCTGGTGCATGGTCGCCGCCGACGCCCTCGACAACTCGGTACTAATATCGGCCTTGAACAATTCCATGACTTCTGACGCCATTCCGGGCCCTCCGCCCCCCTGTACCTCGAGATGCTGCGCCCACGGGTCTGCGCCACCAGCCCACGGGGGGGGGGCCTCTGAGTGGTCTCGGGCGGTGAAGGGAGCCCGCCGATCGGTGCACCTTGCACCTCCAATCTTGTGCGTCGGAAAGGTGGCGGCATTGTCTTCTTGCTCCAGGACGTGCGCACCTCCTGGGACGTCTACGGCATGCAACGGAATGTGGTCTCATGGGTCGAAGCTCTGCCGGGTGAGTGTGAAACCCTTTCGCTTCTAAACCTCCATCCTCCAGCCTCAGGGGCCTCTTCCAAGACGTGAAGTCCGTGGCCGAGGCGTCCTCGGGGTCCGCGGCGGAGTCGGTGAGGGGACGGGGGATATACAGCCGAGAAATGATCAAGAAGATCTGCCAGCCCCTTGTTGGGCCATCAGGCTGCGCGGAGCAGGCGTGTTGCTCATGTTATAATCCTACGTTTTCCTTCGCACTGAAACTTGTCACCGACCGCGCGAGGCGGAGAAACCCCAATGTTGTCGAACCACGTCCGAAACGGGTGGCCTAAATTCCTCCGGGGCCGTGGGATACGTGACACTACGTGAGATTCGCGCCCCCGGTGCCACGATCCGTTATAAATTCACTATTCTCGCGTCCCCGAGGCCACGGCCACCTGCAGATTACACTCTACTCGCGCCCCCGAAGCCAAATTCTTTCGCAAATGACACCACATTCGTGCCTCCGCGGCCACGCCCCTTCGTAGATTACGCCATGTTCCTCATGCCACGATTCCTCCGAACTTACATCATCTGATCGTCCTTTGGGGCCACGATGCTGCGCGAAATCGGCCATATGCGCGCCCCCGAAGCCACGATCCCTTTCAAATGTATACCATAATCGCGCCCCGAGGCCACGATTCCTAGCAAATCATATTTCGTTCGCCTGTTCGAAGCCACGGTTCGTAGCAAATTATACCAGATTCGCACCCCCGAACCCACGATCCCCAGCAATTTACTCGATGTTCGCGTCCCCGCGGACGGCCCCTCGCAAATCAGATGATGATCGCCTCCCCCAAGCAAAAATTGTTCTGAGATTATATCAGATGCGTGCCCCCGAGGCCAATATCCCTACTAAATTACATGCTACGCCCGCCCCCGAGACCACGACAACCTTGTACATCACATAGAACATGATTGCATTTCCGAGGCCACGACCCCTTTTTTTCAAAGTACATCATAATCGCGCCCCCGACGCCACGATCCTTCGTAACTTACGCAGCCGCCGCGCGTCCGAAGCCATGACCCCTTCGAAAATTACGCCAGGTGCTCGTCCCCGAGGCCACGATGCCTTGCAAATTGCAGTGCAGTCGCGCCAATTAGGCCACGATCTTTTGTGAATTCCAAAAATTCGCGTATCCGAAGCCACGACCCTTCTTGTAAAGTATATCGTACTCGCGCTTCCGAAGCCATGACCCACCGTAGATTACTTTAGATTCGCACCACTGGAGGCCACCATCCCACGCAAATTGCGCAAAATGTTCGCGTCTCGGAAACCACGGTCCTGCGCGAATTTCACTATTCTCGTTCCCAAGGCCACGATCCATTGTAAAATACACCATATTCGCGTCGCCGAAGCAACGATCCGTTGTAAATTGCGCAACCGCCACGTCTCCCAGGCCTCGACCCCTTCGTGAAATACGCGATGCTCGCGCCCCCGAGGCTACGACCCCTAGTCAGTTACGCCATGTTCGCGCCCCCACGGCCACGATCCCCTTTGCACATTATCCAACGTGCGCGTCGACGCCACGATCCCGAGGGAATGACGCCATTTTCGCGTCCCCAGCGCCACTGTCCCTGGTAAACTAATCCGACGAAACCCAAAGACCGCCCACGCCAAGCGATTTTGCCCTAGCCTAAAGCATTCGCCTCGTCATTCCAAGAGGGCCTCCAATACACAGCATGAGGGGAAGTTCGAAGAAAAACACAGAGCTCAACGATGTCATATGGATCTCCATTTGTCTGGAAAATTACGAATCGCCCTCGCATGAGGTTTCTATATTGCTTCACGACGGCGCCAAGGCATCCCAGCATAACTCCTGCATATCCTATTGTAGTAGACCGGGGGCCGGCGGCAAAGGGCGAAGCCCTAACGGATTATCACTGAAGAGACCTGGGCCAGCTGCCGGGAAGCGTCTTAAGACAAGCCAGGGGCAAATGTTCGTGTCAACGCTGGAGGGGCGAACGCGCTCAAGAAACTGGGCCAGATGTCCGGAAAGCTTGCGAAGAAACGCTGGCCCAACTTTTCGGGAGGAGAACTCTTAACCAAATGCTCGACCGTATGTCCATCAGACCGACGAGCACAAACACCACCTTCATCATCGCGCGTCCGCGGACGGGTCGAAGTCTCAGCCTCTCTCCCACATTTCTTGCACTTTTTGTCGTTCAAGGCTCTGTCGGGCATCGACACTGGCTGGCAAAGGAACTGGAAACTCCTCACCTGACCCTTCCCACTCAATACCACCTGAACTGACTGCGGTTGGAATGCGTCCAAACACTCATGCGTCAGGATCCAGACCTGGGCGGACAGGGGTGTCCGTTCGGTTCCCCTGGGAACTCTGCATCTTGAGCCAAAACAGCTACGGAGGAGGAGGAGGAGGAGGAGCAGGAGGAGGAGGATCGAGAGAGGAGGACGTGGAGGATCGAGAGAGGAGATGAAGGAGGAGGCGGGGAGGGGGCAGGGCAGGGGAGCCTGCCAAGGCAGAAGTCAGGAGGCAACTCCTGGGAGGTCTTCGCGAGAGCGTAAACGCTCAAGGGCTGCTGAGCCCGATGAAGAGCCCATTGCGCCGAGGCCGGCCAAATCAAGCCGGATTACGCGAGATGAAACCAGACGAAGCGGGCACGAGCTGGATTGAGAGGGATT
>CAUYUJ010014189.1:302620-327620 GCA_963575745.1 Prorocentrum cordatum | reverse complement strand
CAATAAAGCCGCCAGAGCGGTACACCGGCACAGACAACGGGCAGCGAGGTGGCGGCGACGGGGCGGCGAGGGCGGCCACGGAGCTGCCAGAGCGGCACACCGGCAAAGCCGACGGGCGGCGACAAGGCGGCAGCGGGGCGGCGACAGCAGCAACAAAGCCGCCAGAGCGGCACACCTGCCCTGACGACGAGCGGCGACAAGGCAGCGACGGGGCGGTGACGGCGGCAACAAAGCCGTCAGAACGGCACGCCTGCACACACGACGGGCGGCTACGAGGCAGCCACGGGGCGGCGACGGCGGCAACATAGCCACCAGTGCGGCACACCTGCCCCGCTGACAGGCGGCGACGAGGCGGCGACGGGGCGGTGACGGCGGCGACATAGCCGACAGAGCGGCACAACCGCCCAATTCCTTAGAACAGAAATAGGCACCCCTAAGTGCAAGCACGGCTTCAGGAATAAACAACTCCTCCCTATCGCACCTCCAGTTGTGTCCGTAAGGCGGGCTGGGCGTATCGCCTGAAACCTCCTCGCAACTCACGATCTTGAAGCCAAAAAACTGCAACAGCTGCACGGATGGAGGACAAGCCATTTTCAAAATGTGGCTCTCGCCTTCGCGCCGCGTACAGTCGTCTTCAGTGTCGCAATAGCTTCCCGGATGGAGGGCAAACCGTTTTCAAGATATGGCTCTGGCCTGGGCGCCGCGCAGATTCGTCATAAAAAAATCAAAACGCGGAGTTGAGGTCACTGGAATGGTCTTCTGGCAAGACTTAGGATTGCAAGGACCTAACAATCACCTTGATCCATGGAGCTAGGAACGGCGTTCTGGAACGATTGGGGGTCCTCGCACGGTTGTCTCCGAAAGGGCCACTGACCACTACGAAAAAATCCGTTTAAGCAACTATGACAAGGAAGCTCGGATGGAGGATGTCATGCAACATCGCTGATGCGTCTTGGATTTGCACGGGTCCGCCTCCTCCTCCTCCTCATCATCATCAGCAGCAGCATCATCGTCATCATCAGCATCATCAGCATCAGCATCAGCATCAGCATCAGCATCAGCATCATCATCATCATCATCATCATCATCATCATCATCATCATCATCATCATCATCATCATCATATTCATCCTCAGCAGCATCATCACCACCCCATCATCATCATCATCATCATCATCATCATCATCATCATCATCATCAGCATCATCAGCATCATTATCATCCTTCTTACCCCTCTCATTTCTCTCATCCTGTTTCTCCTCCTCCTCCTCCTCCTCCTCCTCCACCCCCTCCTCGCTTCCCTCCTCCTCCTCCGACCTCCACTGATAAAACGTGGCGGGGGGGGGCATCCGGACGACTTTTCTGACACCCCGTCTGAGCTTCCATCGCCCAGGCGGGGGCCAGCGTCAGGACCACCCCCCGCGAACAAAATTCGAAGAACGCCACTGCAGGGGGGAGCTCGAGGTGCGGTTCGGGCTCGGGCCACCCAGGGAGGTCCCTGGGCAACCCTCCCCTCTCCAGCGCGCTGAGGAATCTCCGCACGTGTTCACTAAGGACACGAGTGCAGGGTCTGGAGAGCTTCTGGAACGACCTGTGCGCACAGCCCCCACACGCACGGCACCGGAAGACACCTGCGAATCTCCAAATCTCCGTGGGAGGCATGGGTTCTACCGGGGAGCCCTGAACAGCCTTGCTGCAGCCTCTGGCCCCGCAAGCCCCTGGAGGGTGACTCGAGACCCACACTGCACCTCGGAGAGCCCGCCCGAGACCCAAAGCGACCGAATGGCTGGTCCCTTGGATGAGGTCTTGTGATCTCCCCGTGGCAGCCGGCTTCCTTCGCTCGGCCTCCACCCGTCGGTCTTCGCAACTACCGTGGGCACAGAGCTCTGGAGCATCGGTGGCGACATGCGTCGAGACCGTCGGCAGGTGCCCTTGCACCGCAGAGGCCCGCTTGTCCACCTGGGCCACTTTGGCGAGGTCCCAACCAGGGGGCTGGGCCGACCGCGCAGCCTCTTCAGCAAGCTTGCCTGCAGTGGCACTGGCATCCCAATGCTCCTCCTCCTCCTCCTCCTCCTCCTCCTCCTCCTCCTCCTCCTCCTCCCCTCCTCCTCCTTCCTCCTTCCTCCTCCTCCCTCCTCCCTCCTCCTCCTCCTCCTCCTCTCCTCCTCCCTCCTCCCCTCCTCCTCTCCTCCTCCTCCTCCTCCTCCTCCTCCCTCTCCTCCTCCTCCTCCTCCTCACATCAATCATCGATCATCGATCCTCGACTCTCCTCCTCCTCCTCCGCCTTCTCCTCCCCCTCCCCCTCTGCAGGCCTCCATAGTCCAAGCGGCCTCCCCAGGCCCGAAAGGAGCCGACAACGCCCAAAAACCCCGACCCCTTCCCCCTGTAGCAACAACATCCACAGCAGGGGACGAAGAGGACGCTGCCGCCGACGACAACGACAACGACAACGACAACGACGACGACGACGACGACGACGACGACGACGACGACGACGACGACGACGACGACGACGACGAGCGACGCGCGACGAGCGACGAATGACGACGACAACGACAACGACAACGACAACGACAACGACAACGACAACGACGACGCCTCCGCCGCCGCCGCCGCCATCCGCGCCGCTGCACCTGCTACCAAACCGCTGAAGGCCGACGAAGGCCCTCGAGGGCCAGCGACGACAACAAAGACCACCATAACGACGTGCAATGACGACGACGGTAGCAGCGACGCCTCTACCATCGCCGACATCCGCGCAGCTGACCAGGCTACTGAAGGCCGCTGGACGCAGCCGACCCAGATATCCGATGTCTTGACGTTTAAGGACGGGATCCCTGAAGCTTTTGACCACTTCCCTGGGGCCAGCTTTTTTTCCCCGATCGTTCTTGTTGACTGTCCTGGGGCACCGGCGAGGGCCTGCCAGACGCCGAAAACGAAGAACAACTTACGTCTTGTTTTTCTATACCCTGATCAATACCCCGAGATCCGACGTTGCAAAAAAAGTGCCCCATCGAAAAAAAAATCACGACCAGACCCCCAGACCCCATCGTTCTGCGTCATTCTTCGAGTCGGATCCACTTGTGAGGGTCCTGCGGCCCCGAGAAAAAAGTGAAAAAGCCCGGCTCGAAAAAGTTGAGTGGCCTGGATCGTGAACGTTTTTTCCCTACCCAGGCTCTGCCTAGAAAGGTTCTTACTCGCTTGGCTTAAAGGGGCCAGGCAGTGCAAACCGCCCCGGGCGGTTCCCCCAGTCCCCTGGGAGCCAAGCAAAAGCAACAGCAAAGGTAAAAGCAAACGCGCGGTTCCCCCAGTTGCGCTCCCTGGGTGCCAAGCAAAAGCAAAAGCAAAGGCCAAAGTGAAGGCAAAAGCGAAGGCAAAGCAAAAGCAAAAGCATAGCATAGCATAGCATAGCATAGCATAGCGCAGCATATCATAGCATAGCATAGCATAGCCTAGCCTAGCCCAGCATAGCATTGCGCAGCATAGCATAGCATAGCATGGCATAGCATAGCATAGCATGGCATGGCATGGCATAGCATAGCATAGCATAGCATAGCATAGCATAACGCAGCACAGCATCCACTAGTGATGCTGCTATATGTATATATATATATATAACTTAGGCAAAAGCACAAGCAAAGGCTAGAGCAAAAGCAAAGGCAATGCAAAGCAAAAGCAAAACCAATGCGAAAGTGTAGATGTAGATGTAGATGTAGATGTAGATGTAGATGTAGATGTAGATGTAGATGTAGATGTAGATGTAGATGTAGATGTAGATGTAGGTGTAGATGTATGTGGATGTAGGTGTAGATGTAGATGTAGATGTAGATGTAGGTGTAGATGTAGGTGTAGATGTAGATGTAGATGTGAGTCTCGCTCTTGATGTAGATGTAGATGTAGATGCAGGTGTAGATGTAGATGTAGTTGTAGGTGTAGGTGTAGATGTAGGTCTAGAGGTAGATGTAGGAGTCGATGTAGATGTAGGTGTAGATATAGATGTAGATGTAAAGAACTCCCTAGTGCCCCGCCCTCATCTCCGTACCGGCTTGCTTTTGCTGCTGTCTCGGCGACTTGCTGCCTGCTTCTGCTGCTGCTTCACTTACGGCGTGGCGTCGGCGGTTCTGGCGCGACTACTACTACGACGACTAATACTACGACTGCGACTACTACTACTACTACTACTACTACTACTACTACTACTACTACTACTACTACTACTTATACTTCTACTTATACGTATACTTATACTTATACTTATACTTCTACTTCTACTTATACTTCTGCTTCTACTTGAACTTATACTTCTACTTCTACTTCTACTTCTACTACTACTACTACTACTACTACTACTACTACTACTACTACTACTACTACTACTACCACTACTACTACTACTACTACTACTACTACTACTACTACTACTACTACTACTACTACTACTACTACTACTACTACTACTACTACTACTACTACCGCTACTGCTACAACTACGACGATGAGGAGAAGGAGGAGGACGGCGTTTACCGCTCCTACTAATGTTGCTTTCCTAGAGGCTCCAACTCCTAGGTAGGGTCGCACTGGGATAATTAATTCGGCGTTTCGACATTGGGCGGAAGGAGGAGGAGGGGGAGGGGTCTGGCTCCCGGACCTCTGCTTAATGCGGCTGCTTGGAACCGTGCGTCCTCTCGGGGGCCCTCTAGACGGCTCCAGAGGCCCTCCAGAGGGCCCCCGAGAGGGCCTGACATGGATTTCCCGAGTGTTTTTGCAGGTTTTTGCTGGTTCTCCTTTCTTCGGGTCCAGAAGGGCCCCAGACTGCCCAAGAGGCCTCAAAGATCGTCAAGACGGCCCCAGAGGGGAGGGGGGGGTGCGAAGGCCCGCGCCGATCGGCAAAACAATGAATAAAAAACGATAACATCGCAGGGTCGCTTAGGTCGGGCGTCACCCTACAGGCGGGTTTTTGACGAAAATAAAGATACCCCGAAAATATGTTTAACTTTATAGATAGATAGATAGATAGATAGATAGATAGATAGATAGCTATATATATATATAGATAGATAGATAGACAGACAGACAGATAGATAGATAGATATGACCCGAAAATAGTCCACATACTACTTTTTGACTGTCCTACTATGCTAAAAAAATCCTCCTGTACTACGGGAGGGACAGGCCCGACTTAAGGATACCCTGATAGCAGACGTCACGAGAAAATGCCGCCCTGGAACGACTGCAAAGCATCATGAAGGACCACTACCCAAGGCCTCGACCCCATCCCTCTCTGGGGGGCCCCAGGGACACACAGACAAATACACACATATCCCAGGATTCCCCACATGTTCCCACATTCTCTGGGTTTTCGTCTTCCCCCACCCCCCACCCCCCCACTTCCCATATGTTCCCAGATTTGTCTGGCGTCGACGATTAGTTGTGTATGTGTATGTTTCTCCTCTCCTGACGTTTCCCCAGCCCGAGAGCGATCTGTGATGGTCCCGGGGCCCGACACCGAAAACGCTCAGCACGAAGAACTGCAAGGCCCAGATCTCAGGGTACGTTGGAGGTCTGTCGGCGGCGAGCGAGGGAGGAAAACTTTCGGGTTAGAGGTTCGAGGTTCGAGGACGTGTTCGTCGGTGCTCGGCGGGTTCTCCAGCCTCGGGATGCTTGCCAACAGCTGCGCCTCGCCGAGGGCGTTCCAGGGGTACCTGGATCGTCCCGAACGGCCGCTGGAGACACGAGCTTTGACCCCAAATTCAAATCCAGCGGCGCGCCCGGGGGGGAAGTGAGAAGGAGCAGGCCTTCTCAGAAGGTGGCTGGTTTCTCAGAAGCCCTTGCGCCTTCCCAGGAGTGGTCCGTGCCTCTCTGGGGAAGGCTCCGAAAAACCTCCCAGAGGCCCGAGGACCTCCGAGACTGCCGGGAAGGCCCACCCCCTCCCAAGTTCCCCCCTGGGCTCGCCGCCGAGGGACGGCAGGACGCGAGGAGGGAAGCGGAGAGGAGCGGGGGGGCCAGAAAAGCCCAGAATCGAATCGATAAGTCGGATCGGCGATCGAAATGAATCGAATCGGAGAAAATCGGCAGCCGAGTCGGGAAAAGTCGGATCGGCCAAAATCGGCAGGCTAGTATGCCTCCAAAAAGAAAACAGAACCCGAATCGGAATCCCAAATCGAATCGAATCGGAATTGGAATCGGGAGCCATCGAAGTCGAATCGAATCGAACCGGTAGAATCGAAGCGAGCCCTGGCCGGGGGGATCTTTTCACATTCACAATGCCGCCCGAGGAGAGACGAAGGTGGGTGGCGCACTGGACCACACGAGGATCCACCACTCACGTGGGGAAGCCAAGAGGTACCGATACCGCTACTCCCTAGACCTCTCCCGGCGTCGTCTCAGACCAGAATTTCGAGGGCCTCCCAGGAGGCCCAAAGTGGCGAAAACGAGGGGAGGGTAGCCGTATGGGTGTCTCTTCCTCCTCGGATTTAAGGGGCCGCCAATAGAGGCCTCCCAGATGGGGTCCGAGTAGATGGGGTCGGAGGGTTGCGCAGCACCGTCGATGCATCGCCGATGCATCCGCGATGCCTCCGCTATGCGCCGGCGACGCTGGTGATGCATCAGCGCCATCAACGTGGAGAGAATCGGGCCCCACAGCGAGCCGCATCGCCGATGCAGCGGCGATGCGGAGCGATCCTTCGACCCCATCTGCTCAGGCTTTCGCCCGATTGGTAGGTCCACAGGGCGTGCGTCTCCCAAGGAGGAGGAGGGGGAGGAGGAGGAGGAGGAGGAGGAGGAGGAGGAGGAGGAGGAGGAGGAGGAGGAGGGAGGAGGAGGGAGGAGGAGGAGAGGGAGGAGGAGGAGGAGGAGGAGGAGGAGGAGGAGGAGGAGGAGGAGGAGGAGGAGGAGGAGGAGGAGGAGGAGGAGGAGGGAGGGGGAGGAAGAGGAGGAGGAGGAGGAGGAGGAGGAGGAGGAGGAGGAGGAGGAGGAGGAGGAGGAGGAGGAGGGGGAGGAGGAGGAGGAGGAGGAGGAGGAGGAGGAGAGGAGGAGGAGGAGGAGGAGGAGGAGGAGGAGGAGGCCTAGGGCCGAGGGCCGCCGAGGGCCAGCGGCAGCGGGGGCGGCGGGCCGCGCCGCGCGCGGCGGCGTCCTGCAGCTCGGCCCCCGCCGCGGCCGCGGAGCCAGAGGGGCTGCCGGGGGCGGACGCGAGCCGCGCCTGCGTGAGCGCCTGCTCTCCGCACGGTCGAGGCACTGCCGCGGGAAGCGGTGGCCGGAGAGTGAAGCCACGTTTGGACCCCAAGCCCAGAGATCCGGCGTCTCGACAAATATATGTATGCATATATATATGTGTGCATATGAAATATATACTTTATACATATATATGTGTGTGTGCACGATGTCTGTATACATATACACACATCTGTACATATCATGTGTATATATATACATACATGCATGCATGCCTACCTGCCTGTCTGCCTGTCTGTATGCACACATACCTATGTATCTATATATATATATATATGTATATGTATATATATACATACATACATACGCGCATACATATACACATGCATCCATACATATATACATACATACATGCATACAAACATACATGCATATACACATACATGTTTGCATGCATATATATGCATACATACATACATACATACATGCATGCATACATACATGAATGTATACACACATACATGCATGCATACATACATACATGCACAACTATACATATGCGCATGCATACATATAAATATACATACACACATACACATTGTCATCCATACATACACATATACATACTTACCTGCCTAGCTACCGACATACCTGTATACCGAATACTATACATACATGCATACATGCATACATATATGCATACATACATGTATGCATGCGTCGATGTATATATATATATATATATATATACATATGTATACCTAAGCGTAAAAATATGTATACATATGTGTATATCTATATACATATCGAGACGGAGGTTTGTCGCGGTTTCGGCCTCTCGGGGACCTCACCGGGCCTCGGGCCCGTCGAAGATGAACTCAGAGTGAAAAACAGGTCCCGCGGAATGGATCGAGACCTCCAGGGGTCACGGGTCTGGGTTTCTGGCCCCAGGAGCGCCTGGGCGGTGAGGCTGCGCACAGACGGCCCCCCAGACAGTCCCGGCTGGCCTCAACGGGCCCCCCGGGCAGCCCGGGCTGCGGCCGCCCCGGACTCCTCCAGGGGCCTGCGAAGGCCCGCCAGGGCTACCTGGGGGGCCTGCCTGCGCGCAACCCGAAGCCGCACCCCGCCTGGGTGCACGAGAAGCGCTAGCGGAACGACCAACGGCGGACACGTGGAACCTCGAGCCCCTGCCACACTCGAAGTGCTTCTTACTCCATCGTCTTGACTGTACGCCGCCGTCGCCGTCCTCGTCGATGCCGTCACGCCGTCGACGCCGCCGCTGCAGCCAGGCGCCCGACATTCTATCCATGCCCCCGCTCACGCCCCGACACCCCCCCGCCCCCGAGGGGCCAGAGCGGGGATCTGGATGAAAGCCTCGCCCCCGAAGCCGCCACGTTTTTCATCCATGCCCTGCTGCACCTGGCGCCCGGAATGGAGGGCAGCAGCCTGGGTATGGGTCGAGCGTCGATCGCCGCTGCCGTCGGCGTCCGCGCTGCTGACGCCACCGGCGCCGCCGTCGGTCGTCGATGCCGCCGGCTGGGCCAAGACGTCCAGCGGCTCGATCTTGTCGAAATCTGAACCCCTGGACCTCTCGACCCTACCCACGGGGCCGGCGTTCCATGCCAAGCTACACTGGAGAGCATCAGTAAGAAAATTTCGGTCTAAGAGCACAGTCGCTGCAGGTCCCGTTTCCTTCGCTGACGGTCTGGGTCTGCGTCTAGAACATTCGGCAGAAAACTGCAGAAAAGCAGCTGCGGCAAGAGCAGGATGCTTAAAAAGAAGAAGCGGAAGAAAAAGGGATGAGACGCAACTGCAAATGTATAGCAATATCAACAATCTACCCTGGAACCCATGTGTTTTTAAACATGCGAATACAACTCAAACTCAGCTCTGGAAGCTGTTGATTCTGATGAAGCCATGGGTGTATTCTTGTTGGCGGCCCCAGGGCCCGACAACCGACCCCCCCAGAGACCCGATGCATTGGTTTCGTTCGACACAGGGCCTCCTGAAGCCTCGACCCTTTCCCCAGTGGGCAAGCGCGTTCCACTACTCGCAAAGTGAGGACTCCCAAATGGTCTGGATCCGCCGCGGGGATCTACGATCAATGAAATCGAGGCAAACATGTGTTTTGGGAACGCTTGCGAGTAGCGGAACGCGCTCGGTGACCCCTTGCTTGGATATTAATACTGAGCCGTTCTTTGTTGGTCACGGGGCCCTTCGGGGGCAAGCAGCGGCCAACTCTGGCGAGAAACCTCGGCATAGTCTTAGCTAGAGCATGTCAGTCTAGAGCCGACGTTAGAAGACATGACAAAAACACTATCCTAAGACATTCAAAAGTAATCAAACATTGTCAAAAAATCGTCCCATTCTTACCTGTTCGACTATTTTCGAATATTCTTCCTGTACAGGGAAATGCCCAATTTTTATGCAGAGTCTCTTAGTGCATTGGATGTACGGGTCTGGAGGGCTCACGTGGTGAAAGGCCAAAACCTTGCCTATGTTGTCGCTGGCGTCGTCGGCGCTCGCCGTCAGCGTCGGCGTCGTCGCTGGCGTCGTCGGCGACGCAACCGACGCTGGTCGTCGCCACCCGTCGTCGTCGTCGTCGTCGCCGCCTGTCGCCGCCCGTCGTCGTCGCCGTCGTCGTCACCGTCGCCGTCGCCGTCGCCGTCGCCGTGGCTCGTCGTTGTCGTCGTCGCCATCGTCGTCGCCGTCACCGTCGCCGTCGTCGTCGCCGTCGTCGCCGTGGCCGGCGTCGGCGTCGGCGTCGGCGTCGTCATCGTCGTCGTCAATCAATCAAGCAAGCAATCAATCAATCAAGCAAGCAATCTATCAATCAACACTCGTCGCTCGTCGCCTGTCGTCTTCTCCCGCTGCTGCTGCTGCCCCGCAAAACAGAAGGAGGGAGGGGGGAGAGAGGAAGGGGGCCAGGAGGGACAGTGCACAGGGAGGCAGCAGGGGGAGGCGGAAGCGGGGGAGGAGGAGGACTCGCAATGTCTGTCGCAGGACGGTGGAGCGCGGGGTGAGAACTCGCAAAATGTGGGGCAGGAGGAAAAAGCGGCAGGTGCCGACGACAACGACGACGACGACGACGACGACTACGACGACGAATTCTGTCCAAGCGCGGGTCGGGTTTGGGCGAAGGCCCCGAGAAAAGAGAAGAGGATGAACGGGAGGGGGGAGGAGGAGGAGGAGGAGGAGGAGGAGGAGGAGGAGGAGGAGGAGGAGGAGGAGGAGGAGAGGAGGAGGAGGAGGAGGAGAGGAGGAGGAGGAGGGGGAGGAGGAGGACGAGGAGGAGGAGGAGGAGGAGGAGGAGGAGCAGAGGAAGGAGAAGGGGGAGGGAGAAGGGGGGAGGAGGGTCAGGATCTGGATCAGGATTTGAAAGGCCGGGGAAGGGGACGCGGAGCGCTGGGATCCCGGCCGCGGGCGCGGGGCCGGCGGCCAGCACGAGGCCAGCGGCCCGCCGGCCGAGCGGCGGCGGCAGAGCGGCGCCGGCAGGCGGCGGCCGAGCGCCTGCACCTGCCTCCGGCGCTCCGTCGCCCGCCGCTCGCGCTCCTCCAGCTCGCGCTGACGCTCGCGCCGCGCGTACTCGCGGAGGCGCTCGCGGTCCTCCTGGCGCGCGATGGCGCGCGGGTGGAGGAAGGAGGAGGAAGGAGGAGGAGGACGAGGAGAAGGAGGAGGAGGAGGAGGAGGCGGAGGAGGAGGAGGAGGAGGCGGCGGAGGAGGAGGAGGAGGAGGAGGAGGAGGAAGCGGAGGAGGAGAAGGAGGAGGAGGAGGAGGAGGAGGAGGAGAAGGAGAAGGAGGAGGGGGAGGAGGACAGGGAGAAGGAGGAGGAATTTTGACATCAGACGACACAAAACACACAAACACACAAAATCAAGAGAAAAAAGGGGCCTGCACTCTGGTTCCGTGAGAGCCTAGGGCCCGACCTCGACTAAGACCAGGTCGCGCTTGGAATGACGGCCAGAGGCTATGCGGCTCCAGGAGTGCATCCTGCCCTGGGCCCCCGCTCGGGGGATGGGGTGGCACTCCTGGCGGAGACATCGCACTTGACCTCCGCTGGTGTAATATTTGCAGCGGAAGCAAACAAAAATGAACGAGTGATCGCTGGCGTCCAGGAACAGCATCGAGTGGCCCAGCTCCAAGAAATTTGGGAGCGTCGAAACCACGGATCCCGACCCCAGGACCACCACGGCAAACACCAGGAGAAGGGCGGAGGGCGGCCCTGGACCCACGGAAACAACGCTCACACTGCCAGAATTTACCCAGCCAACTCCACACATGCCCGTCAACCGCAGGCTTTGCTGGAACGGGCATCTTGACAAAAACGGCTCGCGACAGGTCGAGCCTCGGCCAGACCGGCAGCAACTTCCCCGCCAGCTTGCAGGCAAGCTTGGACATACGCAGCTGGCGGGCAAGGTTCTCGCATTCTTGAGGCGAGGGGAATGTGTGTCTGGATGCGGCTCTCTCGGCCAAGGCATCCGCAGCATCGTTACCTAGCTTGTGATTCAGTGATACTTCAATTCGTCCGACATCTCAGGGTCCTCTGGAGCGTGCCCTTTGACTTTCGTGGCTGAGTCAAGTCCCGTGGGCTGCAAAGTTGGGAAACTGCCACTGCACGGTCTTTTGCACGACAACTGCCCCCTCTGCGGCAAATAAAACTGGCGGACCACGTTTAGGCAATCCGAAGAAAAAACTCTGGAATCAGGAATCGCGAATTGCCCTGCAGCACAGATGGCTACAAATACGGCAGCCTGGGGCGTCTGAGAGTTCGGGGCCCAGGCAGAGGCCGAAACGTGTCCACAAACATGTCGATCCGAGTCGTAGCATATAAACCCCCATCCCCCCCCCCCCCCTGGACAGTTCGGGAATCACATGTCTATAACAGCAACCGTCGACATGGAAATCGCCCTGAGCCCTGAGCCCGCCGACGCCCACCACCTCGACGCCGCCCTCGGTCAGCGGCCTGGGGAAAGTGCGACCTGGATGTTCAAACATGCCTCGGGTGAACAGGAGTCGCTCGGATGGGTCCTGGAAGTCGATGTCGGACTTCGGGCGGCTGGTTATCTCTGAGCTTCGCAAGGATATCTTCACGCTTCTCTTCACAAGATGGGCAGAGGTAAAGTCTACGCACCCGCATGTTTGGGGCAGCTCTGCACAGTTCACATAATAAGTCTTCCTGCTGGTAGCCTCTCCCCTCCGCAGCTTGTTTCTCCATATGCCCCCGCAGCACACGGCTTTGATGCAGCTGTTTTGCAGAGGAGTGAAGGTAGACAAATTTAGCTGAGCCCTGACCCGGTCGCAGCACAGTCGCCGCACTTCTGGCAACAGGCTCGACGCGCTGGACCCCTCCAGCACCCTCAACACAGCAGAGTGCAAGGCTCGCTTAATGAAAGCTGGGCTGCCGAGGGCCATCTGGACAACGACTCCGAAATCGTCTGCCAGCTCGGCGAAAGAGCGCACGCACCTAACTATCCTCTGGAGGGGCGACCTCATGGCTGACAGAGGCCCCGACGCTCTTCTCCAGGAACCTGCATCAGGATAGCCTTCGGATACCTCCTGCCAAACATCTCGAAGTTCCTGGAAAGACAAACAGAAAGGGCACGATCGGGTCAAAGCCGCCCAGACTGCCTTGGAGTAGCGAACGATTGGACTCACAGCGGCGCACCAAATAGGGGCCCCCTCCAGGATGAGGTGGGAGGCGATGGATCTCTGACCTGCACTTGGCTGGCAGGTCGCACCAAATGATCACCTTGCCAGCTCGAGCTCGCGAGTCGAGAAAAAATCTCGCGCTTTACTCTAGTAGACCAGCCCAGGCAGCGGCCCAGATACAAAAATCGTGTTCGCGAAGCGGCCCAGGACCTGTTTGTTCCTTCTTAGACGTCTGACTTTCTTCCAGGGCGTTCTGGGACGGACCTGGAACTTCTTCGATCTCCCACCCGATCTGAACGCACGGCCGCAGGCATGGTCGATACCTAGGTCCGTAGCAGATCTACACGCTCTGCCTGCTAGGCCCCCCAGATCGGCCCAGATACGCGCGGCGAGTAGAAGAGAGGATGCGACCAAAGATGCCTTCTCCATTGGGACCTGCGCGTGCAAGTCATTCAGTATAATACCGTGTATGATGTACGAGCCCTCGACTATGCCCTCATGTACAAGCGATTCGCCCACCGTAGCACTGATCACATAATCATCGATGTAAAAGTCCAGCCTAACATTCCGAGGAAGCGGAGCCCTGTCGATGCTGACGACGATGAAAGCCCGAATCAGCGCGGTAGCCATAGGACAACCAGCTAGAATCCCATAACTAGCACAGCAAGGCCCAGCGACGAGGCCCCCCCCCCCCCATGGAAAGGAAACGGGGACAGCGGTAAAACGCAACAGCCAGACGGGCGATGGGAAGGGCAAAACAAACTTCCGAGCACCTCTGCAATAGAACATCTAGCGGACAGAGCTCGTAAAATTTGAATAGGTCCCGAAGAAGCGCAGTAGCAGCGTCTCCAAAGGATTTCGCAACCTCCGCTCTGAAGGCCCGGCGCCAAACCACGTCGGAAGCCGATGCGAAGCTGCTGCCCGCCAGGTAGTCTCTCTCGAATGCGGCCTCCCACTTGGATGCAAAGCCCCTGCGGCAGCGCCCCCAGGGGCGGTAGCAGCATACATAGACGCCTATCGGTCGGAACCCGCCCGCTGGTTTGGCCAGCAGGGCCGCCGAAGTCACTTGCAGCTGGCTCGGCGCAAGACCTGACCTCTCCATAACCGTAAACCCCAAGCTGAACACATCGAGGCACTGGTCGCTCAGCGAAGCGCAATGACGCATATGAAAACCATATACTGAGGTCGCTGCGTGCTCCGCGCAGGCACGACTGGCACACCGAAGCTCCTCGGCCGACAAACCGGGTGGAGGCTCCAGCGGCTGGAAAGTGCCGGGCAGCTGCGGCGCGCCAGCAAGCCTGCCAGAAACTTGAAACACGAGCGGCCTCGGACTCGAGGAGTGGGAGAGGGTCTGCCAATACGTTTCCTCCCTCGACAATGTAGCAATTGGCCTCCATGGTTCCGTACCCCTTATGATCGCACGAGCCTTCCTTCCCCCCTTATCGATCTCATCGAGGATGAATCGCCTCCAGTCCTGAGCCGAGCGAATCCCGCCAGCAGCAATAACTTCCCGCGGCGCCTCGTCCATTCTATCCAGCAGGGCGCCCCCTGCATTCCAATCAAAAACAGGTCCAGACAGAATACACATGTGGGCTTCAGTGAACCACTTCTTGAACCCCCGAGGCGATCTTGAACGTGTCCTGGAGGGTCCGTGAGCAGGTTGCCGAGGCCCCCGAGATGCTGCGAGTCTGGCCCGGACGCTGCTATCGTCCGAAAAGCTCGAAACTTGCCCACCGTCCACTCGGCTGCGTACGCAGGGCCTGCTTAGTCATCAGGCTCACTGGGCTCAATGAGGCCCGCCCAATGCAGAGCTGGGAGCTCACCCCGAGCACCACTACACGGGAGTGTAGTTTGCCTGGCTTTCATCAGCTCCTGCTCCGCAGTGTTGGCCCACACCCGATACAGCGCTGCGAGACCATCGGATACTGGCAAAGATCGGCCTGCATCCACGAGTGTCGCCACCCGTCTCGCTTGCTCCGCGATGGCCCCTTCAACGAAGCCAATATGCCGTGTCTTTTTTATGTATTTAATTTATATGTGTTACAAAAAAAAAAAAAAAAAAAAAAAAAAAAAAAAAAAAACGGACGTGCGCGGCGACATGCAGGACGCGCGATTAGCTCGAACATCCGCGATAGCCTTCTCGAGGCCCCCCGTGACCAGGGACGAATCGTAAAGCTCCAGACCTCCAGTTCCCGAATAGGCACCGACAACGCTGCCAGGGAAAACGATTTGGCCCCCAAGTCGATCCAGAACACCTGACTTCTTGAAAGTGTCTGGAGGCACGTTGGAATCCGCTCCCACCACCATCGGCTGGCCTACCGAGTCGACGAAAGAAGCGACCCTACCTATGATGTCGACGTTGTTGTTTGACAAGTCCTGGCCGCGGTGCAGGCGCATGCTGCAGCAGCCTATCGCGCGACTGTCTCTAGGGAAGTGCACAAGAACAGCCGTAGCCCTCCTGGGACGAAGGTGGGGCCCGATGGCCCTGGAACGTGACCCCCATGAAATCACAGACCACGACCACGACTCCTGCAGACGAACCGATATTATCCGTACGGAGGGCGGGGGAGAGGCAGGCAGACCAACCTTGACGTTTGGCCCACCTGACAGCAGCAGTGATGGCGTCCTGGGGGACGAGGTGGCGCTCCTGCACGAGCACTACGGCGGCCGACGCCTGAGGCAACCATGCGTTGAAAGATGGCCATGAAGTAGAGTTAACTGTTTCGATAGCCAGATCAATAAGTCCCTGTCCAGGGGGTTCAGGGACTACGGGGAAAACCAATCCATCAAAATTGACGGGACTGAAACGCTGGGTGATAGAAAACTGAGCGTACCCAACCGCGCTCAAGGACCCAGACGTCGCCCACCTAGGACTAGATGGGCTGACCTCCCCCCCCCGCCCGGCCTGGAAGGGAGGTGCAAAACTGATATGCTATCTGCTGTCGGGAGCATTCCATGCCAAAGATCGTCCTCTGGGCCGCCCCTGCCTGCACCCGCGGCCGCCAGAAGCTGCTCGGCGCGCTCCTTGGCCGACGAGGCGGCAGGGGAACCAGCTCCAGAGGCCGACGCCGAGGATGCCTGCGGGGCGCCTGCAGAAGACCCCATCCCCTGCGATGGCCGCCCTCCCGCTGGTGCCTCGGCGGCGGCCTCGTCGTGCGCGGCGGCGGCCCCGTCGTTGCACTTCCTCTTTTTGCCCTCGAGGCGAGACAGCATGCTCTTGTGCTCGGCGCGCAACTCCGCGGCCTTGCCGCGAATCGCTCCGAACAGCTGCGTGCCGATCTCCTTGATGCCTGCCGAGAGGGCCATCGCACGCTTCTCGGCCTCCTCAATCTCCTCCTTGCTGAGGTCGCGGTACTCTGAGAAGCCGAAAAGCGACTGACGTGACTTCTCCAACTGATAAAGACTGTCGTCCATGATGTCGTCGAGCGCGATGCCGTCGCTCGCGGGTTGAGGCGCATCAGGAACTCGAACTTGGGCATGCATCTCCGACACCGCCTGGGTGTGATCTGACTCCGCCGGCTCGAGCTCACCCAGCACTGATGCGATTGTGGCCTTCTGGGCGATGAGCTTCTGACTGAACGACCCGGCCAACTGAATCTCCTTGGTGAGCTTTGACTCGAGCTGCTGCCTGCGCCTGTCCGCCTCGGAGGCGCGCTGCTGAGGCGATGGCCCAGGAGCGCGACGGGCAGCGAGCTCGTTCCTGTACGTGGCGGCCAGGCCAAGGTTGCCTGACTTCTCCATGGGCTTCGCCGCCTGCTCAAGCTCCTCCAGGCCGAGCTCGGGGGCAACGCCCACACGGCCTGAGGCTCGAGGCAGCCGAGGTCCTCCACCTGCTCCGTCTGCGCCGTGGGGAGCTGCGTCCGCGGGTGCAGGGAGACCAGGGCGAGGAGGCAGACGAGGAAACTGTTGATCATGCGGCGCACCACAGTGCTTGCAGTTCGTCCAGTTCGCTGGGTTCCTTTTGCATGAGCACTGCGTACACGTCCACTTGCCTTCGCATTGCGGTGGGATCCACGAACCGTCAGAGCCCACCTGCCATTGGTTCTGGTTATACTTGTAGCCATGGTAACGATGGTTCCGATTCTGCCAACCGTAACCCTGGAAGCCGCCTCCAGCCATCGGGACACTGGGGACGGGATGGACACTGGGCCTGGAATGGGTTCGGATGAAAATGGCCCGCCAGTGCGTGCCGCTCTGAAGATCAGCACTGGCAAAGTCCAGAAAAGCCTGGACCAGAACTGCCGGAGAAGGAGGAGGAGGAGGAGGAGGAGGAGGAGGAGGGAGAAAGGAGAGGGAGGAGGACAGGGAGAGGGAAGGAGGAGGAGGGAGGAGAGGAGGAGGGGGAGGGGAGGAGGAGGAAGAGGAGGAGGAGGAGGAAGAGGGAAAGGGAAGAGGAGGAGAGGGAGGAGGACAGGGACAAGGAGGAGGAGGAGGAGGGAGAGGGAGAAGGAGAGGGAGGAGAAGGAAGAGGAAGAGGAGGAGAGGAGAAGGACAAGGAGGAGAGGAGGAGCAGAGAGCAGGAGGAGGAGGCGAAGGAGGAGGAGGAGGAAGGAGAGGGAGAGGGCAGAGGGAGAGGAGGAAGGACAGGGAGGAGGAGGAGGAGGCGGAGGAGGAAGAAGAGGGGAGGGGAAGGGGAGGAGGAGGGGGAGAAGGAGGAGGAGGAGGAGGAGGAGGAGGAGGAGGAGGGAGAGGGAGAGGGAGAGGTAAGGTAGAGAGGAGAGGGAGGAGGACAAGGAGGAGGAGGAGGAGGAGGAGGAGGAGGGAGAGGGAAAGGGAAGAGGAGGGAGAGGAGGAGGGAGAGGGAGGAGGACAAGGAGGAGGAGGAGGAGGAGGAGCAGGAGGAGAGGAAGAGAAGGAGGAAGGAGAGGGAGAGGGAGGAGGGAGAGGGAGGAGGACAGGGAGGAGGAGGAGGAGGAGGAGGAGGAGGTGGAGCAGGTGGAGGAGGAGGAGGAGGAGGAGGAGGAGGGAGAGGGAGAGGGAGAGGGAAGAGGGAAGAGGGAAGAGGGAGAGGGAGGATGACAGGGAGGAGGGAGGAGGAAGAGGAGGAGGAGGAGGAGGAGGAGAAGGAGGAGGAGGAGGAGGGGGACAGGCAGGAGGAGGGGGTGGGGGCGGGCGAAGGGGAGGAAAAGACGGGGGAGGACGAAGGAGGAGGAGGAGGAGGAGGAAGGCAACGAGAGGTGGAGGAGCAGAACAGGAAAACGGAAGAGAGTTGAGGAACCGAAAACATTTAGCCTGGCGACAGACCCAACCACATGCAGTCGTCAGAAACGCAATTGCGAATATTGTCATCGGTGAAGCTCCCTTTAGGGCCACGAAACGTGTGAGGGATGTGCCGAAATCGGTGGCGGGGACCCATGTGGACGACACAAATTGGGCCTTCGGTGAAGCTCATTGTGCGGCTAGGGCCTTCGGTGAAGCTCCCTATGGGGCCACGAAACGTGTGAGGGGTGTGCCGACGTGAGTGGCGGGGACGCATGTGGTCACAGCCACCAGTGCCTTCAATGGGATTTCCGATGGGGCCACGGAACGTGTGCCGAAATGGGTGGCGAGGACGCATGTGGTCACAGCCACTGGGGCCTTCGGTGGAGCTCCCTGTGGGGCCACGGAACGTGTGAGGGGTTGCCAACATGGGTGGCGGGGACGCATGCGGGCGGTACCATTTGACCTTGAGTGGAGCTCCCGATGGGACCACGAATCGTGTGAAGAGTGTGCTGACATCAGTGGCAGGGACGCATGTGGTCACAGCCACTGGGGCCTTCGGTGGAACTCCCAACGAGGCCACGAAACGTGTGACGGGTGTGCTGAAATGGTTGGCACACGGAGTGCAGAAGCAAGGATGGGAGGAGGGAGGAGGGGAAGGAGGGGGAGGAGGGGGTGGGGAGGGGGAGAGGAGGAGGAGGAGGAGAGGAGGAGGAGGAGGAGGAGGAGGAGGAGAAGGAGGAGGGAGGAGGAGGAGGAGGAGGAGGAGGAGGAGGAGGAGGAGTAGGAGGAGGAGGGAGGAGGAGGAGGAGAGGAGGAGGAGGAGGAGGAGGAGGAGGGGAAGAGGAGGACAGGGAGGAGAAGGAGGAGGAGCAGGAGGAGAAGGAGGAGGCGAGGCGAGGCGAGGGCGCCAGAGTCGGACACACAGAGGAGGAGAAGCAGGAGGAGGAGGAGGAGGAACGCGGGGCGCTGTCTCTTCAAAACGAACACAAAACACCACACGATAGGTGGAACATATAAACATGAACTTGGGTCGGAGTGGAGGCGGCACCTCCAGAGCCGACCGAATAGATCCGAGCGGACTTTCACAAGCGTACGTTGCTTATTCCACCTCGGAGGAAGGAGGCAAGCGACGACGAGCAGGAGGAGGAGCAGCGAGAGAGAGGAGGAGGGACGGCAGGTACGAGTGGCGGGAGAAAGAGGGGGAAGCAAAAGCGAGGAGACAGAGGTGAGAAAAGGGAAGAAATGAGGCGGAGAAAGAAAACGATGATGACAGAAAAGAGAAGGCGGAGGAGGAGGAGGCGGGGAGGAAGAAGAAGATGACCGGGGAGAGGAGGAGGTGGTGGTGGAGGAGGAGCAGAAAGAAGAATAAGAATGAGAGGAAGAGGGATATCGCAACAGTTTGATGAGTCGACGTCCGTCTGGCGCGGGGGCTGCAAGCGCCCTCCGCGACAACCTCACATGGCGGGAGGTGCCACTGTGCGAGCAGAGGTGGGGACAACCCTCCCCCCTAGCGCTGGGGGCCACAGCGGCGGGACGTGGCGATCAGAGCGTGGAACTCTCCGTCTGCACACCCGCATTCAGAGAGAGACGCCGGCTGCACAGACACACACACACACACACACACACACACACACACACTCTGGCATGCGTGATACGGAGCCCCGATAGTGGCGACGCCGCCTTGAGGCACCCCCCCTCGGCGGTCGAGGAGAAGGGCAGCGGAACAGGTGCCCACATGTCAGGGAGACCACAAGGAGGAGGGGCGCTGGCACCACGGGAGGCGGCGGGCCAGAAGGCCTGCTGCAGGTCGTCCCTGACCGCTTGCGCACGGCGGGACCTGGGAAGCAACGGAGCTGACTGTTCGTGGATGTGCTGGATAGGTTGGGCGAAATCCCACCAGCCCTTTGGGCGTGAGTGGTTTAGCGAGCTCTCTCTGTCCTCAACCCCCCTTCTTCCCCTTCGGGGAGGGGTTTACCGCTCCCCCTACCCCCTCCCCCTGGGCCTGGAGAGGGGGTCCCGCGGGTCGTTGGAGGGGTCTTTTCCGACTCCTGGGAGGGCCAAAAAACGACGACCCTCACGAGGATTCTGGCCCCGACGGGGGGGCACAGTTTGGCCCCTCTGCGCTTCTTTGAAGCCAAAATCATTGATTCTACTAGGGTTTTGGCCCCATTTTGGCCTCCTGAGGGGGCCGCGCTTCTCTTCCCTCATAGCAAAATCATTGATTTCACGAAGGTTTTGGGCTCATTTTGTCCTTCTCAGGGGGCAGCGCTCATCTGCGCTTCTGAGGAGGTCGCAAGAGGCCCCAAGATGGCCCCAGAGGCCCCCAGGAGGCTCCCAAAAGGCCTCCAAGAGGCCCCCAAGAGGCCCCCAAGAGGCCCCAAGAGGTCCCCAAGAGGCCTCCAAGAGGCGCCCAAGAGGCCCCAAGAGGCTCCAAGAGGCCCCCAAGAGGCCCCCAAGAGGCCCCCAAGAGGTCCCCAAGAGGCCCCAAGAAGCTCCAAGAGGCCCCCAAGAGGCCCCACGAGGAGCCCGAACGACTCACACCAGGACGAGAGACCCCAACGACTCACACCACGAGGAGCCCGAACGACTCACACCACAAGGAAGGGCCCGAACGACTCACACCAGGACGAGGCGCCCGAACGACTCACACCACGAGGAGCCCGAACGACTCACACCACGACGAGGGCCCCGAACGACTCACACCACGAGGAGCCCGAACGAGTCACACCAGGAGGAGGGGCCCGAACGACTCACACCAGGACGAGGGGCCCGAACAACTCACACCACGAGAAGCCCGAACGACTCACACCAGGACGAAGAGCCCGAACGACTCACACCACGAAGAGCCCGAACGACTCACACCAGGAAGAAGGGCCCGAACGACTCACACCAGGACGAGAAACCCCAAACGACTCAAATCACGAGGAGCGCTCTCTCTCCCTCCTCCTCCGCCTCGTCCTTCTCCCGCTCCCCCCACAAGGAGGATGTACAAGGAGGCGGGAGGAACAAGGAACAGGGGAGATATGCGGGGCCAAGCGGACACACTCTTCAAAAACACGACTGTCGGCATGCTTCGCAAGAGTTGCTGCTGTGAGATGGGCTGGTGGGGATACGCGAAGCGTAAAGAATTAATGGCTCGCTGGTGCAGCGCCTTCGTGCTAGCGATGAGGCCCGCCCGAGTCACGGTCGCCGTCGGGCTGCCGGTGTAACAGCCCGTGAGTGCTGCGTGCGGGCTTGCCTGCGGTCGGACCGCTGGGTACACATCCGTGCCCTGTGTTGGTGGTGGCGCTTGACCGTTCACTGCTCTCCGCACCCTGGTGGGAGGAGGAGCTGGCGCACTGGTGGTGGGAGCTGATGACGGTGGTCTGGGCGGGTTGGATCACGAGCCGCCTGGTCCTGCCCGTGGAGGGGACACGATGGGCACGCGTCGCTCGGGTGAGCGTGGTCACTGCGTTCGTCGCCGCCGTCGCCGTCGATCGTTCATGGAGGCGCCGAGCCCGAGTGGGTCGCGTTCGTCGCCGTCGAAGTAATCCAGCTGGCCAGCCCACGGATCATCAAGTTGGTCGAGGTAGTCAGGTCCTGCTGACCGTCTGGGTGGTCGCGGCCACCTGCTGAGCACGGTGGTTCGCTTCCGCCTTGGTCTGTGGCGAGAGGGTTGGGCTTCGTCTTGCTGAGCTCAGCCTTACAGTACCCCGCGCTTCTGTCAGGCAGGGGCATTGTCTGGCGACGTCGGCGATAGATGGCGACGGCCGCGCAGTGGAGGGGCCGCGACCTGGAAGCGGCCTTGGCGGCGTCGATGAGGCCTTATGGAAGGGCATGCAGGCGTGCGCCGGCAGTGGCGAGCTCATCTGCGCGGCTGTTGAAGGCCTCTGCAATTGGCGCGACGCGCCCCTCATTGATGCCTTGCTCGCCCAGGTGGCTCGTTAGATTTTGGACTTCGAACATGTCCGGTCTAGCCCGCATGATCCACTTGATCTTAAGCCAGAGGTCGGCCTGAGCACCCGCTCGCGGCGGTGGTTTACCAGAGAGAAGGTCCTCGAATCCGTCGACCACGGCTTGGTTGTCAGCGAAGGTGCAAGCCGGCCGCGCAGCCGTGGCGACGAGATGGAGCACGGCCAGCGTCTCGGCTCTTAGCGCGGACTGGGCTCGCCCGTGCACCCGAGCAGAGAAGTTGAGCCAGTGGCCAGGGCCATAGTGCACTCCGAAGCCAGCCCTGGCGGGAAGAGGGCGCGCTTGGTGGGAGCAGGCCACATCGGCGGCAGCGTAGGCCCATCGGGCTCCACGGTCGTCGGTGCATTCCTCGCGGGGGTCACCGTCGGGGCTCTCAGGTGCCAAGTGCGGGATGGGCTACGGGAGATCATCCTCAGCTAGGGTGACCTGGAGATCAAGGAGCTGGGAGCCTTCCACCAGAAGGCCAGAGTGTCTGGCATGCGGCGGCATGTCTCGCAATTGTTGCTCAGTGGTTGTGTTTTTCAGAGCAGCCCTGTCGGATTCCCAGCACGGGAATTTCAAGACGGTGTGCTCCTGGTTCTCTTCATCCTGGTTGCACCGTCTGCACAGCAGGGATGTGTCAGCCGAGATGCCGGCTTTGACGTTTCTCTGCTGGGTGTGGTCACAAGCCGCGCGTTTAGCCTTGCCTTTGGTGGGGAAAAGCCACGCGGTAGCGAAGTAGTCAAGACCCTGTTTGACAGCAGCGACGGCGCCTAGGTTGCGCCCGGTGGTCAGGGTGCGTCGGAGGAAGGAACTTCTCGGGCAAGCATGGAACATATGCGTAAGCAACCCTGCTGGGAGGTGTACCCATGACTGGGGGGGGGCAGTCATCGCATATCGTACCGTAGGTAGGCCAGCCCCATTCGAGTTGAGCAATGCTTTGCCACGCTCTACCCACTGGCAGCAGCATCAGCAGCAGAATCAGCATCAGCATCAGCATCAGCATCAGCATCAGCATCAGCAGCACCATCAGCAGCATCAGCATCAGAAGAACCAGCAACTTCAGCAACGCCAACATCTGCATCATCATCATCATCCTCCTCCTCCTCATCATCATCATCATCATCATCACCATCTTCTTCTTCATATTTCCCATCATCATCATCATCATCATCATCATCATCATCAGCATCATCGTCAACAACGACAGCATCATCATCATCATCATCATCATCATCATCATCATCATCATCATCATCATCATCATTATCATCATCGTCATCCTAATCGTCATCATCATCATCATCATCAGCAGCAGCAGCAGCCTCATCTGCATCATCAGCAGCATCATCAGCATCACCAGCATCGGCAGCATCATCAGCAGCATCATCCGCATCATCGACAGCATCTCACCATCCGCACCATAAGACTCAGCAGCAGCATCACCATCAGCAGTACCCGCCCCATCACCATCACCATGATAATCAGAATCATCAGCCCCATCAGCATCAGCATCCTCACCATCAGCAGCAGCATCATCATCACCATCATCATCATCCTCATCAGCATCCTCAGCGTCATCATGATTATCATCACCACTATCATCATCATCCGAATCGTTATCGTCATCCGCAGCATCAGCTTTATGATCATGATCATCATCATCATCATCATCATCATCATCATCAGCAGCATCATCATCCGCATCATCAGCATAATCAGCACCACCACCCGCATTATCGTGAACATCCGTATCAACAGCATCGTCGTCAGCACCTTGAGCGTCATTATCAGCAGAATCAGCGTAATCATCAGCAGTAGTAGCATCATCAGCCTCATCAACAGCAGCAGCTGTATCGTCATCAGCAGCATCATCATCGTCAGCATCAGCATCATCAGCAGCATCAGCGTCATGATCAATTGCATCAGCATCAGCATCAATGCAAACATTACCGGTAACAGCATCATCGTTAGCAGAATCAGCATCATCAGCAGTAGCATCATCGTCATCATCAGCATTGTCAGCACCACCAGCATCAGCAGCAGCAGCATCATCAGCATCATCAGCATCGGCATCATCATGATCAGCATTACCAGCAGCAGCATCAGCACCAGCATCACCAACAGCAGCATCATCGTCAGCACCGACATCATCAGCAGCATCCTCAGCAGCATAAGCATAAGCATCAGCATCATCAGCTTCACCAAGAGCATCAGCATGATCGTCAGCATTAGCACCATCAGCATCATACTGGGCATCAGCATCAACGTCAGCAGCAGCAGCATCAGCAGCATAGGCAACATCATCAGAATCGTCATCATTACCAACAGCAGCATCATCATTCTCAGCATCATCAGCAGCACCAGCATCATCATCATCATCAGCATCATCAGCATCATCAGCATCACCAGCATCGGCAGCATCATCAGCATCATCATCAGCATCATCAAAAGCATCGCAGCATCCGCACCAGAAGACTCAGCCACAGCATCACCATCAGCAAATCCGCCTCATCACCATCATCATGATAATCATCACCATCACCGTCAGCCGCGTCATCATCATCATGATCATCAGCATCAGCAGCATCATCATCAGCATCGACATCATCAATGTCAGCATCATCATCATCAGCAGCATCATCATCCTCGTCGTCATCATCGTCAGCGTCAGCATCAGCATCGACATCAACACCAGCAGCAGCATCAGCGTCAGCAGCAACATAATAAGCATCCTCATCAGCATCATCGGCATCAGCATCAGCATCCTTAGCAGTATCAGCAGCATCAGCACCGCCATCGTCCGCATCAGCAGCAGCATCATCCTCATCATCATCAGCATCACCATCATCATCAGCCTCTGCATCATCGTCAGCATCAGCAGCATCATCATCATTATCAGCATCACCATCCTCAGCATCAGCCTCAGTATGATCAGCGTAACTACCATTATCAGCAACATCGGCAGCAGCATCATGATCGTCAGCATCACCAGCGTCATCAGCAGCAGCAGCGTCGGCATCGGCAGCAGCAGCAGCACTATCATCAT
>CAUYUJ010014189.1:295120-300120 GCA_963575745.1 Prorocentrum cordatum | reverse complement strand
AGTGCATATAGGAGGGGGCCCGGCGGCGGGACCGAGGCCCGCTGCACGCAGCAGACTTCGTACCCCCCCCCCCGCTTGCCCGTCGCCGCACGTCGGCCGACCCGGCTCCCGCAAGGGCTCGCGCCGGACGGAGAAGGAGAAGAGCAGCAAGGCCAAGCCGGTCGGACGACCCCCACCAGCGCGCCGCTGTGGAAGCAGCACCGGGCACGGGGGTTTCCGATGAGAAAGAAGCGGCGGAGCAGCACGCGCAGCTCGAGAGGCGAGGCGCGTGCCGCCGACTCCCTTCGTCCCGCCCGAGGCACCGAGGGACTGCGAGGGGAGGCTCCTCGGCGTGCTCGGCCTCCGGGGGGGCCCTCGCCGGGGTTCGAGGACAGTCAGAAGCCGACTCGGGATGAGAGGCTGGCACCCAGGGCCAGGTCGGGCATGTCCTCCTACAGGCGGATTTAGGAAGGGTAAAAGAAAGTAAACAAAAAGTGCCCAAGAATTGTCAAAAATGGTCGAAAAATGTCCCCAGACTATTTTGTTGACTGTTCTTGAATTCCTCCTGTCGAGGGAAATGCCCGACTCAAGCCAGGGCCACGGGGTGGAGAGGTCCTGGCGCCGGAGGTATGGGGGAGGCGAGCGGGACCCAGGCCCTGAGCCAACGCGAGGACGATCGCGAGAGAGAGAGAGAGAGGGAGCCACTGGAATGAGGACGACCGAAGAGGAGGTACAGTCGAAATCTATAGCAAGGACGGGCGGTAAGGACGCAAGGGCCTTGGACGCCGAAGCTGACACTTTTTGGGCGGCGGACTGCCACCGCGAAGGATGAGCCGCAGAGGCTAGGACACAATGGTACCCTAAGGACAGCCATGCGTCCTCATCATGAGTCTTGACTGTAGGATCAGTCGACATCGAAGCGTGACATCGGCTCGAATCGGCATGCGCGTCGGATGAGGCCGCATCGCCACGGGATCGACACCGAATCGGATCGGCTGCGCCAGGCTACACCACAGCGCCATGCTGGCATCGGGCCGCATCGGGTCGTCGGGATATCGTTAGGTCGGGCATGTCCTCCTACAGGCGGATTTCGAACGAAAACTCAACAAAAATATACCCCCCAAAAAAGTGCTCAAAAGTAGACGAAAGTAATCAAAACATCGTCCCTAGACAATTGTTTTACTAGGTTTGAAGATTCCTCCTGTAGAGGGACGTGCGCAACTTAAGGATGTCGGCATCGAACCGGATCGGGCCGGCCGAAGTCGATCCCGATCGAACTGGCATCGAACTGGAAATCGGATCGATCGGATCGAAGTGGACCCTGGAGGTGTGCGCGCACGCAGCAGAAAGCGGGGTGGCCCAAAAGCCCCCCCAGGCGGCGCAGCCCCAGGGAGGCGTCGCGGAGGACACGGCTGCAGCCACGGCACACACCAGGCCATGACCTGGCCCATGGGCGCGCCGAGGTGGGTAGGGGGGGAAGTTGAGAACTCCATTGTTTTGTCGGTGCCCTCCGAGGAGGGCCCCGAAGGAGCCCAAAGGGCCCCAAGAGAGCCCCGAGATGGTCCCGAAAGCCCCCGAGCTTGCCCCAATAAAGCTCCAAGATGGCTCCAAGAGCCTCCAAGAGGCTTGCAAGAGGCTCTTGAAGCGAAGGATTCGCGAAAGCCTTCATGGTTGACGCCTGCCCTCCTCCTCCTCCTCCTCCTCCTCCTCCTCCTCCTCCTCCTCCTCCTCCTCCTCCTCCCTCCTCCTCATCATCCTCATCCTCATCCTCATCACCATCACCATCACCATCACCATCACCATCACCATCATCATCATCATCATCATCCATCACCACCACCACCACCACCACCATCATCATCATCATCATCATCAATCATCATCACCATCATCATCATCATCATCATCATCATCATCATCATCATCAGCAGCATCAGCATCATCATCATCATCAGCAGCATCATCCATCATCATCATCATCATCATCATCATCATCATCATCATCATCATCAACATCATCATCACATCAGCATCAGCATCATCATCATCATCATCATCAGCATCAGCATCAGCATCAGCATCATCATCATCATCATCATCATCCTCATCATCATCATCGTTCTTATCAATGTCGTCATCACGCCCTTGCTCCTCCATCATCCTCGTGCACTTGCTCATCCTCCTCGTTCCCCCTCTTCCCTCCTCCTCCTCCTCCTCCTCCTCCTCCTCCTCCTCCCTCCCTCCCTCCCTCCCTCCCTCCCTCCTCTCCCTCCCTCCCTCCCCCTCCTCCCCTCCTCCTCCTCCTCCTCCTCCTCTTCCTCCTCCCCCCACCTCCCTAGACATCCGACGTCTTGATATGTTTAGAAACGGGGTCCCTGAAGCTCCAGACCACTTCCTGGAGATCGGCCGTCCGTCCCGGGTCGATGCTTGACGGTCCTGGAGCCCGGCACGGCCCCCAAGCGCCGAAAGCAACGGAAAACCTCCGCCTCGAGTCTGCTCAACACGTTGGAGGCCTGGGGTCTGGCTCCCGCTGCAATCTCCTCCCTCCTCCCCGTGCCTCCTCCTCCTCCTCCTCCTCCTCCTCCTCCTCCTCCTCCGCCGACGGCGGGCTCGGTCCACTCACGGTCGGGAACTCTGGCTCCGCGTGCCGCGGCGGCGGCCCCAACGACACACGACGCCCCCTGCGAGCTGACATAGCGCGTGGCTCCGCCCAGCGGGGGCGGGAGGCTCGAAAGGCTCGGGGAGTGGGCGCGCGGGGACCAGGGCGTGGTTGGCCTGTCGCGCCGAGGCGCGGTGGGCCAGAACTCGCGGCGCGACGCGACAAGCCGAAGGTCTCGGTGAACGCTTTTTTTATTCGGCGTTTCGACATTGGGCGGAAGGGGGGAGGGGGGGGGTCTGGCTCCGGACCTCTGCTTGGTGCGACTGTCTGGGACCGTGCGTCCTGGGGAGAGGCTCCGCCTGCTCGAAACGGGCGCCCAAAACAGCCAAGATCTACTCCATGGGGGGGGGGGGGAGGGGGGGGCGAGGGCCCGCGCCGATCGGCAAAACAACGAGTAAGAAAACGATCACGATCAGGGCAGCTCGCCTGACGATCGCTTCTGGACGGGTTGGTGGGGACACGCGGAGCATGAAGAATCTGGCCACGTCTGCCGTCGAAGGGCCACCACAAGCAGAGACCGCCTGGTGTCAGAATGCGATGCAACCCCCCCTCCAAAAATTGCCTCGAGGAAGTTGCCCGCATCAAGTAGGCCCTTATCCCTTGCATGCTGGCTCAAACTGACGAAGGTCAGAGAATTGAGCGAAGCGGGGGAGCTGGCGAACGGTGTGGGGGCCGATGTGGGAGGAAGAGGAAGAGGAGGAGGACGAGGTCGAGCGTTCCGAGGAAGGTCTGGGGTACTACCCGCTAGCAGGATTACCTATCTCTCCAGAGAGCCATTGGGGGGCCGCGGAGGGAAGACGAACTGGATTCCTGACGGCCGCCACCAGCTCATCAGCATCTTCGGGCAATCCTGCTCGGGGCCCACCAGCACGTGGGAAATTAGCCCGGCGAAGGACCCAACCATATGCAGTTGTGAGTACCGCAGTTGTGGATATCGCATTCGGAGGAGCACCCTATGGGCCACGAAGCGCTGTACTGGGTGGGGGAGGCCCATGTGGACACCGCCACTGGGACCTTAGGTGGAGCTCCATATTGGGCCACGAAACGCTGTGCTGGATGGGGGAGACGCATGTGGACACCGCAGCTGGGACCTTAGGTGGAGCTCCCCATGTGGCCACGAAACGCTGTGCTGGGTGGGGGAGACGCATGTGGACACCGCCACTGGGACCTTAGCTGGAGCTCCCTATGTGGCCACGAATCGCTGTGCTGGGTGGGGGAGACGCTTGTGGACACCGCCACTGAAACTTTAGGTGGAGCACCCTATGGGGCCACGGAACGCTCTACTGGGTGGGGGAGGCGCATGTGGACACCGCCACTGAAACTTTAGGTGAAGCTCCCTATGGGGCCACGAAACGCTGTGCTGGGTGGGGGAGACGCATGTGGACACCGCCACTGGGACCTTAGCTGGAGCTCCCTATGTGGCCACGAAACGCTGTGCTGGGTGGGGGAGACGCTTGTGGACACCGCCACTGAAACTTTAGGTGAAGCTCCCTATGGGGCCACGAAACGCTGTGCTGGGTGGGGGAGACGCATGTGGACACCGCCACTGGGACCTTAGGTGGAGCTCCCTATGGAGCCACGAGACGCTGTGCTGGGTGGAGGAGACGCTTGTGGACACCGCCACTGGGGCCTCAGGTGGAGCTCCCCATGGGGCCACGAAACGCCGTACTGGGTAGGGGAGACGCATGTGGACACCGCCACTGGGACCTTAGGTGGAGCTCCATATGTGGCCACGAAACGCTGAAGACATGCGCAGGGCAGAGGCAGAGATGGGAGGAGGGAGGAGGGGGGAGGAAGGAAGGAGGGAAGGAGGGAGGGAGGGCAGGAACGCGGGGACCGTTTCTTCAAAACGAGGACGCAACACCACAGGATGGTTGGAAAAAAACAGCGGACACAAAGTTCCGAGCAGAATCCAGGCCACGAGGAGGCAATCCGAGCCGAATCCAGCACTTGCCAGGGACAAGCCAGCCTGCTAGCCTGCTACTATGGCCACAGTTGTAGTTGCCCCAAGGCAAGCTGAGATAACATACATGGTGTCGGGGCATCTGCAACAACCGAAATCGAGCGTCGTGGACTAGCCTGGCTCATCGCAAACCCAGCTCAGCTCTTTCAGAAAAACTGCGATGCAAGTCCTTGGGGGGGCATCCTAGAGCTGACCAGGCAAACATATGAGGCCACCCACCAAAGCCGCGAGCGGCTCCCAGACCCGGCGCAGCCCCAAAACCCAGCTTCGCAGGATCCTGCAGGATCTGGCGCTCAGGCTGAGCCCCGTTTGCGCTGAACCCCGCTGCTTGCCAGCTGACGAAAGCCGAGTAGGGGATCGACTACAGAATTCATGTACCCCAAACTTGACCGTCTCGCC
>CAUYUJ010014189.1:244214-292520 GCA_963575745.1 Prorocentrum cordatum | reverse complement strand
ACATCATCATCATCATCATCATCATCATCATCATCATCATCATCATCATCATCATCATCATCATCATCATCAGCATCAGCATCATCATCAGCATCATCTTCATCATATTCATCTCATCATCAGCATCATCATCATCAGCATCCGCATCCTTCTCCTCCTCCTCCTCCTCCTGTTCCTCCCCCCCTCATCCTCCTCCTCCTCCTCCTCCTCCTCCGCCTCGCCCTCCTCCTCATCCTCCTCCTGATATCCTCATCATCATCAGCACCATGAAGAAACAACATCATCATCATCATCATCATCATCATCATCATCATCATCATCAGCATCATGATCACCATCATCATCATCATCATCATCCTCATCATCACCATCGTCACCATCATCATGATCATCAGCATCATCATCATCATCATCATCATCATCATCACGATCACCATCACCATCATCATCATCATCATCATCATCATCATCATCACCATCATCATCATCATCATCATCAGCAGCAGTGTCAGCAGCATCATCAGCATCAGCAGCAGCAGCATCATCAGCATCATCAGCAGCATCATCATCAGCAGCATCATCAGCATAATCAGCATCACCATCATCATCAGCATCATCATCATCGACATCAACATCATCATCAGCAGCAGCATCATCATCAGCAGCATCATCAGCATCAGCATCACCAGCATCATCATCAGCAGCAGTGTCAGCATCGTCATCATCATCTTCATCATCATCAGCATCAGCATAAGAAGAATCATCAGCATCATCACCACCATCAGCACCGCTATCATCATCATCAACAACATCATCATCATCATCATCAGCCGCATCATCAGCAGTAAAAGCAGTCTCATCATCAGCAGCAGCATCATCATAATCATCATCGTCAGAATCGTCATCATAATCATAAGCGTAATCAGCATCGTCATCATCATGATTATCATCATCATCGTCATCAGCATCACCAGCAGCAGCATCATCACCACCATCAGCATCATCAGCATCAGCATTATCATTAGCGTCAGCATCTGTACCAGCATCAGCGAAAGCATCAGCATCATCATCATCCTCATCATCACCATCATCACAAACATCATCATCGTCATCATCATAAACATCAGCATCATCAGCCGCATCAGCATCAGTATCAGCAGCAGCCTCATCATCAGCATCATCATCAGTATCATCGTCATCATCACCATCATCATCATCATCATCATCATCGTCCTCCTCCTCCACCTCCTCCTCCTCGAGGTCCTCCTCCGCCTCCTCATCCTCCTCCTCATCCTCCTCCGCCTCGTTATCCTCCTCCTCCTCCTCCACCTCCTCCTTCTCCTTCTCCTCGTCCTCGTCCTCCTCCTCCTCCTCCTCCTCCTCCTCCTCCTCCTCCCCCTCTTCCTCCTCCACCTCCTCCCCCTCCCTCCTCCTCCTCCTCCTTCTGCTGCCGCCTCCTCCTCCTCCTCCTCCTCCTCCGCCTCCTCCTCCTCCTCCTCACTTCCTCCCTCCTCCCTCCCTCCCTCCCTTTCATCCTCCGCCTCCTCCTCCTTCTCCTCCGCCTCCTGTTCCTCCTCCTCCGCCTCCACCTCCCCCCCCTCCCTCCCTGCATCCCTCCCTCCGTCCCTCCATCCAACCATCCATCCATCCATCCATCATCCTCCTCCTCATCCTGCTCCTCCTCCTCCTCCTCCTCCTTCCTCCTTCCCCTCCTCCTCCTCCTCCTCATCCTCCTCCTCCTCCGCCTCCTCCTCCTCCCTCTCCACGTCCTCCTCCTCCTCCTCCTCCTCCTCCTCCTCCTCCTCTTCCTTCTCCCCTCGCCGCCCTAGCATGGGGGGCCAAACGCCTCCCATGGTCACCACACCCAGCGTCTTGGAAAGGAAAGCGTCGCCCAGCAGCGAGAGGCAGGGCGTCGGGCGGCAGGGCAGCATGGGGGGGCCAAACGCCTTCCATGCTCACCCCACCCAGCGTTTCGAAAAAGGATTCGAAGCGTCGACGCCCGCGCTCGGGATCTGTCCATCTCCACCGCTTTGGAGACGCGCCCCCGAAGACCTCCGGCACTGCGGGGTATGGATACCTTCCCGCCCGCTGGGTGCGCGCTACATCTGTGACCGGCGCTCCGCGAGGTCCTCGAGGGTACGTCCGCAAATCGCTGGATATGAATTGGAATCTGGCGTGGACCACGCATCGAGGCGCCGATCTGCGCCATCCTTGCGCTACTGAACGAAATCATGTCGCACCCACTCGTTCCCAGCCGGTTCGAACGAGATCTTCTCGAACTGCGTCAGGGCATGTGCCGCGTGTGGGTGCGAGCTGGGCCAAAAGTACGTCAAGAGCGCAGCAATGATGACACAAGCTTGTGCCAGCAATAGCTGTGCCCACCAGGGGAAGACACTTCCGAAAACCGCCTCGGAAGGAAGACCATCCAGCTTGGCGCTCGACGACGGGACCTTCAGCGCGTGATCCAAGACATTCAGTGGTCCAGCACTCGGGGAGGTCAGCCACTGCTGTTCGCTCCTCTTCTCTGGCCGCAACGGCGCTGGCACGTCTACCACCTGCCCGGTTGAAGAGTCGAACGAAGCTGGAAGCGGCTGCAGCCCCATGGTATCACCCAAATCTTGAAAGGCACTTTCGAAATTCGCTTCGGGGAGCTTGGCTCTCAATGCCGTGACGGCATTCATTGGCGCAGCACTCAGCGAGGTCAGCCAGTACTCTTCTGTCTTCTTCTCGGACCGCAACGGCACCGAAACATCTGCAACATGCCCAGCTGAAGTGTCGGACAGAGCTGGAAGCGGCTGCAATCCTACGATGTCACCATCTGTGCCGTGAATCTGCCCGAGAACCAGCGCAAGACATGCGGGTTGGAGGGCCAAAAAAGTGACGCTGAAAATGCACCACCGGAGCATGACGATATACGTTCGGTACCTCTTGCATCAGGAAAAGACCAGCCCCAAATGGCTCGAGCCGACACGAGAACGGAGCAGGCACACACCCGAGGTGCAGGCGCGCGTGGCCGCCCTGGCAGAGCCCCCGCACGAACGAGCCCCCCGCCCTGCCAGAGAAGAGGTCCGCCCCGTCGCGGACCGATGCCTCGCGCCCGGCCCCCTTTTGCGCCGTGGCTCTCGGCGGGCCCGCTGCCGGGGCGGGAGGCCTCGACCGCGAGCCGAGTCGGTGGCCGCGCGCTCGCCTGGCCTGGGACGCACAGAGACCTACTGATGCTATATGTCCTCCCTGGAGGCGCGCGTCCGACCCGAACATATCGCAGACCCATCTTGTAGCATATCGTTTCCCGCGCGGTGCGGCCAGAGAGCGCCCGCCACGGCGCATATATTACAAGAGTTCTCGGTGCGCGCGTCGCCCCGGGGGGGCCGACGCACACATAGTATAAGTATATTGGGTTGACGCCGATGGCTGCGATTCCTCCGTCAAGCCAACGACTGTCGAGCCGGAAGCATGCTGACGCTTCGAGTTCGATCGCGACGACAGATGCAGCAGCCAACAGCGCCTCGCTGGACAACGCCTGGGCGAGAACCGTGCAGGCGACGGCAGGGTGCCTTGCAAGACCTCCAGGACATGCTCGCGGGCGGCGGCCCCGCGCTCTGGTGATCGCGCGAGGGGGTAGGGATTGCCAGTAGCGGCAATAGACAAGCGCGTTCCACGATTCGCAGAGAATAACTACTCGCAAATGCCCTGGATCCGCCACGGGAGATTTACGATCCATTAGAGCTCGGAAGACAGGTGTTTTTTTTCTGACGTTCGCGAGTAGGCACTTTGCGAGCAGCGGGACGCGCCTCGGTGACTCCAGAAAGTGGCATGGGACACTACATCGACCCCTGCGCCCCAGCACGACAGCCCGTACAGTCAACCCGAATCGTAAGGATGCGTCGGAAAGATGCAAGGACCTTGGAGGACCATGTTACAGTTTTTCTAAAGAGGTTGGCCAGCGAAGGCCGCTAAGGATGGGCCAGAGGGGCAGGGATGCAAGGGCAGCCTTAGAAAAATGCCCATACTCGCCATGAGGGTTGACTGTACATCGACCCTTGCCTCCCAGACGTAAACGAATTTCAGGCATGACAACCCCCTACACCAGTCCGCAGTCGAGGGAAGAGTTGGTGACGGGGAGGCCGTCTCGCATGACTGCACATTCTGTTTCGCACCTCTCGCGCGGGTTCGTGACCAACTCCACATTTGGAGGACCCTGTGGAGTTTCAGAAGTCTGGATTATTACTTACCTGCGCGATGGCTCCCCATACATCTGCTGGCTCGGCTTTGTCAAGACATGGTCCCCCAGACCTCACCACCCCTTCCCAGGGACCAGCGTTTCATCAGGAATCGTCTTCTGATGCCCCTGGGGCTACAGTCGAGCTTCCGCAGGCCCAAAGTAATGAGAATTGACTGACGGATGAGTTTGAAATGACAATAATCACCGCATCATGGTACTGACCTACCTTCTCTCTTTCCAATCGCTTCACCGCGGACGCGTGCAGGGCGAACTATTCCAGTACATCTCTCTGTCTGGATGTGGTTCGATACTTATTGTTGGTCAGCGGCGAGCTGGATCCAGCAAGCGGTCGACCATCGGCGGGGCGCGACAGGAACGGACTTGTCGCACGGGACGGGGAAGGCAAGAGGGGAAGACAAGGGGGAGAAGAAGGGGTGGGGGGGGAAAGAAGGGGGGGAAGAAGGGGGGGGGGAGAAGGGGGGGGAGAAGGGAGGAAGAAGGGGGGGGGGGGGGGGGGGGGGGGGAAGAAGGGAAGAGAAGGGGGGAAGAGGGAGGGGGAAAAGGCAAGGCAAGAGGGGAAGAGAACGGGGGGGGCGCCGGGACGGCTGGAGCGCCCTCGGAGCGTGAAGAGCTCCAGGAAAGGTGCCGTCAGGCCCAAGCACTCGACGCTCCTCCTCCTCCCCCTCCGCCTCCTCCGCCCTCCTCCTCCTCCTCCCTCCGCTCCTCCTCCTCCTCCTCCTCCCTCCTCCTCCTCCTCCTCCTCCTCCTCCTCTCCTCCTCCTCCTCCTCCTCCTCCTCCTCCCCCTCCCTCCTCTCCCTCCCTCCCTCCCTCCCTCCTCCTCCTCTCCTCCTCCTCCTCCTCCTCCTCCTCCTCCTCCTCCTCCTCCTCCTTTTCCTTTTCCTCCTCCTCCTCCTCCTCCTCCTCCTTCTCCTCCTCCTCATTCTCCTCCTCTTCCTTCTCATCCTCACTGTTTGGCCACAGTGCCACAAACCTCCTCCGTTCTATACCCGCAGATGCCCTGCAGGTCCGGGGTGAGGAGGTGCGTCCTGCGAGGGTCAAGATGAATTCCAACGGAAGGGAAACGACCACACGTGTCGCCGGAGCGCGATCCAGGGAACGTAGGACGTGTGTTCGAGACACGCATGCCTGGGCCTGGTGGTAGCATTCGTTCGGACGGCAACGGGTTTCAGCTCAAGCTGGCGCATCTTCAGGGATGCTGGGGAATCCTTCCGTGATCTTTCAGGGGTCCTGGAGAACACTCAAGGATCCGAGGGAACCCTGAGGAGCCCTGCGGAGCCCAACGGATCCCTGCAGAAGCCTGGGGAATCCAGAGAATTCCTCAGGAATCCACCACAGTGCGCAGCAAAGCATGCACCGCCGCAGCCGCGTGCACCAAATCGCCTGTGTACTGCAGAATGCAGACGTGCAGCGCCGCGATGTTTTTTCCACCACGCCCTCCTTCGAGCATTATACGACGAAGGCGCCCGAGCGCCAAGCGACAACCACGACGACGACGACGACGACGACGACGGGGACGCGCGCGTCAACATGGGGCCTGAAGAGGCCCCGCTGGAACTGAGCAGAGAGTAGGGGGCCACCCTGCAGGTTCGGATAAACAAGACATCGTTGAGCGGTGCTGCAGCCTCCCCTGAGCACAGGCCCCCCCAGAGCATCAGCCAGACAAGTCAGGTTTGCACCCTCATGCCTTGCTGGGCTCTGGGCGCGTTTAGGCATCCTCTCCCCAAACCTCGTCAGGGCCACCAACAAGGGAGAGGGCGGCGGCGGCCAACGTTTCCCAAGCCACGGCCTCTCTGGAGTATCAGCTAGGCAAGCCGGTTTTTGCACCCTCACCGAAGGGCAGGGCACCGCGACGGAAGGGGACGAGGACGAGGAGGACAAGGACAACGACGAGGACGACAAGGGCAAGGACGAGGACGAAGGCGACGACGACGACGACGACGACGACGACGACGAGGACGACGAGGATGAGGACGACGACGACGACGACGACGACGACGATGACGACGGCAACGGACGCCTCTGAAGGTCTCCTGAGGTTTCCGGAGGCCTGAGGAGGTTTCGGGAGATCTCTGGAGGCGTCTGGAGGCGCTTCGACGCCCTGCGACGCCAGGATCTCAGGGGACGGGGGGGGGCCGTCCTGCTCCCGCCGACGCTGCCACCGCCGGTCCTTTTCGTCGGGCTCGGGGTTGGCGAGGGCGGCGCTCCCGGTCGCCCGCGGGGGCCTCGCCGGAGGGGCGGAGGGGGGGGGCGAAGGGGACGGCACTCGCAGCGGGAGGGGAGGGGAGGGGAGGGGGAGGGAGCCATAGTCCTCATCCTTTTCCTCCTCAGGCTCCTCCTCCTCCTCCTCCTCCTCCTCTTCCTCCTCCTCCTCCTCCTCCTCCTCCTCCTCTTCCTCCTCCTCCTACCTTTAAGCCGCTTTGGCTCAAGTCTCCGCGGGCCTCCTCGCTGGGGGTCCTGTTCAACGTCGTGCGCGAGCGCGCCCACGGGCGGGCTGGCTGCCCCGCTCGCGGCGTCTCATTCTGCTTATTGGAACCCTGGGACACACAAATTCGCCGGCCCAACGGGCCAGAGGCGTGCTAAGATCTCCGGTAACTACTTACCAATATCTCTAGTTCGCGCGCGCGGGGCGGCCCCTGGGGGGCCCCGGGCGAAAACTACCCCAGCCGATCCCCGGCTGATCCCCGGGCGATCCCCAGGGGGGAGGCTATTTTCGCCACCCCTCAAAAAGATCACGGCCTCCGAGGGGGGGGGCTGCAATCAATCCCCCCCCCCCCGCCCCAAGGGGCCCCCAAGAGCCCCCCAAGAGGCCCCAGGGGAGCCCAATACGCCGCCAGGGAGCCCCAAGACGCTCCCAAGAAGCCCCCTAGAAGCCCCCAAGACGGCCCCAAGAGGCCCCAAATAGCGCTCCAGGGCCGGCGGAATGAGCGAAGCGATCCGCCGCCCCACCGGGAACGGCGCGCGAGATCCCCGCCGCATGGTCTGCACGAACTCAGTCCCCTCAATCTGCGCGCACACGAACTCTTCGTACCAATACCCATTCCTCAGAGCCCTTGCAACACCTCCTGGGGTCCTCCCCGCGGCCTGCTCATTCTGCCGGCCCGGGGGCCACAGCTGCGGAATGAGCGCTCTTTGGCCATCATTTTCGTTTCGGAACACACCTCGTTGGAAACGTTCGTCTTCAAGGCGCCTCCGGCCTCTCTCAGACGCCTCTCCGGGAGCTCACTGACTCGATTTTGGAGGCCTCCAGACGCTCTCCTGGGGCGATCTTGGCCGTCCTCCAAGCCATTTTGGTCCAGTCTGGCAGCCCGCCCACCTCTCCTCGGCCCACTTCGACTACAAAAAACCAACACGCAAAAAACTTTGTAAAGCACATATTATTATGTCCATTCTGGCCTTGTCGAGCCTCTATTCTTGCCTCGTTTCGAGCTCACGTGCATCTTCGCGGGCTCTTGGAAGCACGTTGGAATCAGCGGGCGCTCTCTGCGGCTGTCCTCCACGCCTCCCGACCCCGGCCTGGGCCGTCTGGCAGCATTTTGGGGGTTTTCTTGGGCCGTCCTGGGCGCGCCCAAGGGGGTCCCCGGAGTCCCTTTTGAGGCCCCCAAACTAACTCGCATCTCGTTTGTACGCCTCTCCGTATGCCTCTTCCTTTCGTCCACACTTTTGCATACCCTCAGGCGTCCTTTTTAAATCATGGTCAGACTCTCTTACGGCTTTTTGGCGTCTTTTTAAATCATTTTCCGGCTCTCTTGGGGCTTTCTGAGAGCCTTTAAGACCCCACTTTCGTGTTTTTCCTGGCCCTCTGAGACCTTATTGTCCAATCTGGCGTTTTTTTTTATGTCATTGTCGGGCTCTCTTGGGGCTTTCTGAGAATCTTTAAGACCCCACGTAACAAAACCCCACCCAAAGCTGAGTGAACACCCCCGCTACATCCCGATTTGCCCCCCACGCAACCTCCGCGTTCCAAAAAAAACAGTGGGGCGGCGGTGTCTGCCCCCTCAGGCGCGTTCAATTAAATAAATAAACACAAATAACAAGATTCCCCATAATTTCCCATATTTTCTGGGTTTCTGTCTTCCCCCCCACACTGCCCATATTTCCCCATATGTTCCTGGGGATCGACGATGAATTGTGTCTGTGTGTTTTTTCCCCTCCTGACTCAAGCCTGCCTGGCGGTGGCGCCCCGTAACGCGCGCTGAAGAGGGACACCTACGACCGCAGATCTACGGGGCGGGACGGCGCGAGGCAGGTTCAAGGAACCCTGGACCCAAAAAGCCTCGCCATGTCTTGAGAGGCCGAAGATTCCTTCCGCTGGCTTGCGTCGCCCTTCCGCCGGCCTTCCGCCGAGGAAGAGATATGGCCTCAGATCCTCGACGGCGAAGCCCTTGCTGGAGCGCCCCACGTGTGGCCGCCCAGGCTAGAAGCTTGTTGCTGAGCGGCGTCAGAACGGACCCGTTGCCTCCGGGGCAAGCGTGGAGATGCCACAGCAAGCCCAGGTGGTAAACACGCAAACCGTAAGAAACTCACCCGCTGCGGTGAAAGCGGGGCAGCCTTCCCCGCGCCCCCCACCTCCCTGCCTCCCTGGGCCGGTCATAGCAGCACCCAGTCTCCCCGGAGAAGAGACGGAAAGGGGACGGGGACGGTTTCGGGAGACGGGAAGCTCGGGGGAGGCGAGGGCCCACAGCAACCACAGAGGTGATCCGGGAGACGGGAAGCTCGGGGGAGGCGAGGGCCCGCAGCAACCACAGTGGTGATCCTGCATCCCTCCAGCCCTATGTCCGTGGCCCTCTTACCACTGCCAGCCCCTCCCAATCAGCCCTCATCCCCCAGGGGGCGCCAAGGGTAGGCCAGGCAGCAAGGGCGTAGACGCCACGCGAGGAGAGGTAGCGGAGGAGGTGCGCAGGAGAAAACAAGCAGCGGGCTGTCGCAGCAGCAGCGGTACGGCCAGCAGCCCCCTCAGCAGCAGCAGCAGCCCCTCTCGGCAGCCCTTCCCATCCCCGCTCCAGCAGCCAGCAGGAGCAGGTGGTGCACAGTCGGTGACAGCAGCAGCGCCTGACTGGGGCCGCACAGGATGGCTGGTTTCAATAATTTACACCTTCTTGACCTGTCCATTCTGGAGCCCCCGAAAAAACATGATCGACCCACGAACCCGGAAAGGAATATAGAAACGTAACGCGTGGCAGCGTTTTCAAAGACACCTGATTGGGTGACGGGCACATGCAATGCTGAAGGTATCGATCTTGATGTACCCTGCCGAGGGCTGTGCTGTGCTGCACCGTGCTGAATTGCGATGTGCCATGGCGCGGTTGTGCTCTATAGCGTCGTGGATCGAGTCCTCTTTTGCATCCGAGTCCTGACCGAACTGATCTGGATCTTAAGCTCGAGCTGCCTGAACACATAGTAGCTGCCCCAGAGTTAATTGATAACGGGACATGCCAGGAGGACGCGCCGCGAAACGTCCCAAGGGATGGCGCCAGGCGGCGTGCCAGGGAACGTGCCATGGGGTCGCACCGCGGGACGTGCCAAGGGGACGCGCTACGGAACGTGCCAATGGATGTGCCACGGGATGTGCCAGGGGACGCGCCACGCGACGTGCCAGGGGGACTCGCCAAGGGACGCCCCACGGAACGTGCCAAGTTGCAATGCTGAGTGTATCGATCTTGATGTACCGTGCCGAAATCTGTGCTGTGCTGCGCCGTGCTGAATTGCGATGTGCCATGCCGCGATTGTGCTCTATAGCCTCGTGGATCGAGTCCTCTTTGCATCCGAGTCCTGACCGAACTGATCTGGATCTTAAGCTCGAGCTGCCTGAACACATAGTAGCTGCCCCAGAGCTAATTGACAAGGGGACATGCCAGGAGGACGCGACGCGGAACGTCTCAAGGGACCCGCCAAGCGACGTGCCAAGGGACGTGCCATGGGGACGCACCGCGGGACGTGCCAAGGGGACGCGCTACGGAACGTGCTGGGGACAAGCGTTTCGCTCGAGACATCCTGCCAACATCCTCAGAATTCCTGCGCGCGGGACGCGGCACGCGCGAGACAACCTCGGAATTCTTGCGAGCGGGACGTGAAAACAACCATTTCGCCTGAGATATCCTCTGAATTCTGGACCCCCACGAGGCCCCCCACGAGGTCCCCGCTCGAGACATCCCCCAATTTTGCAAAACCAGCGTTTCGCTCGAAACGTCTTCAACAAATTATGAAAGACAAGCATTTCGCTCGAGACATTCTGCAAAAATTCAAGGAAATCCTAGCAAAACAAACGAATTAGTCGAGACATCCTCGAAATTCATGCGCGCGGGACGCGGCACGCGCGAAACATCATCGGAATTCCTGCGCGAGGGGCGCTTTTCCGCGTCGCGGTCGGCTCTGCAAAACCAGCGTTTCGCTCGAGACATCCTCAACAAATTCTGAAAACAAGCGTTTCGCTCGAGACATCCCCAACTCTGCAAAACCAGCGTTTCGCTCGAGACATCCTCAACAAAATCTGAAAAACAAGCGTCTCGCTAGGGACATCCTCAAAAATCATTCCGCCGGCCCTACTCCCGCACGTAATTTATCGCAGAATAATTTCGCCGGCCCAAGTCGCAGGGGGGCCGGGGGGTTAACCTACTAAAAGAGAACCCTGGGCCCGCGCCCTTTCCGGGAACATACCATACCTATACGACCACCCTTCGGGTGATAAGGAGGTTCGGGGGGGGGGGGGGAACCAACGTCTCACTCAATCGGTCTCACTATCGATCTCAGTATCGATCTCACTATCGGTCTCGCTCGATCGATCTCACTTGATCGATCTCACTCGATCTATCTCATTCGATCGATCTCACAATTGATCTCACAATCGATCTCACAATCGATCACACAATCGATCTCACATTCGGTCTCAATATCGATCTCACTATCGATATCACAATCGCTTTCACAATCAACGTCATCATCATCATCATCATCATCATCATCATCATCAACATCATCAACATCAACAGCATCACCAACATCGTCATCATCATGAGGGCACAGTCATCATCATCATCATCATAAACATCATCATCAACGTCAGCACCATCATCGGGACAACATCATCATCACCATCACCATCATCATCTCATCATCAACAGCATCATCATCATCATCGGGGCACAGTCATCGTCATCATCATCAGCAGCATCATCAGAATCATCATCATAATCGGGACACCATCATGATCACCATCGTTCTCATCGTCAACATTATCATCAACATCGTCATCATCCTCGGGACACCATCATCATCATGATCATCGCATCATCATCAACAACATCATCATCAACATTGGGCCACCATCATCATCATGAGCAACATCATCATCAACATCGTCATTATCATTGTTATCATCATCGAGACACCATCAGCATCACCATCATCATCATCACCATCATCATCAGCATCGTCATCGGGACACCATAATCATCATCAACATCATCATCATCAACATCATTATCGCTGGACATCATCATCACCAACATCATCGGCATCATCATCATCGGGACACCATCATCGTCATCATCATCAACATAATCATCATAAGCATCATCATCCTCATCATCGGGACACTATCATCATCGACACCATCATCAACATCATCATCTTCATCGGGACACCATCATCATCTCATCATCATCATCATCATCATCATCATCATCATCATCATCATCATCATCATCATCATCTCATCATCCCGCGGACACCCGCGGGACACCGCGGGACACTGCGGGACACCGCGGACACACCACGCGGGGGCGCGGGGCCCCGGCCGCCCGGAAGGGAATCATTTGGTCCGGCCGCGCCTCAGCCACACGGGACACCAGCGGGACACCGGCGGGACACCGCGGGGCCCCGGCCGCCCGGAAGGGAATCATTGGGTCCGGCCGCGCCTCAGCCACAGGAGACTTTCTCTCGCCCGCCCACGCAGCTTCGCCTCGCCCGCACGGCACGCACGAACACGAAACCGAAATCGATTTCCCGGTAGGGGGGCTCTCCGTTCCACTTCGATCTCACCCCCCAACCTCCGATAGTCAAAATGCTAGCAGGCGTGGACCCCAAACAATGTGTTCATCGCAACATATGTCGTGCACTCTATGTGGAGCGATAACTGTGGTGCTATTTATGTTGTGCACAATCAGTTGTGCAATACATCGACATGGAAATTATGTATACATATATAGATATATATGTATGTATGTAAATGTAAATGTATATGGGCGTGTGTTGCGCAGTCTATGTTGTGCAACATTCGTGGAGCAACCGACGCGGTGCAATCTACGTGGTGCAAAAGACGTGGAACAATATAAGTTGTGCATGTTCGGTTGCCCAATAGATGTGGTGCAAGCCGTGTGGTGCAATGGACGTGGTGCGCAACTTGCGTGGTGCAGTCTACGGGGTGCAACCCACTCTGCTGAACTTGAAGTCGTCATCTCCACTGCTCGCGCAAACATCCCACCCACCCACCCGCAACTGGGTTTGCAAAACCTGTTAAGACCGACTACGGCGACACCGACGACAACGACTAGGACGACACCGACGACGTCTCCGACGACTTCGACGACGACAACGACGCCGACGCCGACGACGACGAAGACGACGACGACGACGCCAACGAAGGCGACGACGAGGGAGGAGGAAGGACGACGACGGCGACAACGACGACAACGACGACAACGACGAGGGAGAAGGGAGGACGGCGACGACGCGAACGACGACGAAGGAGGAAGGACGGCGACGCCGACGACGACAACGACGAGGGAGGAGGGAAGACGACGACGACAACGACGACGACGACGGCGACGAAATAGGAGGGACGACGACGAGACGCCGACGACGGACGACGACGACGACGTGGGAGGAGGAGGAAAGACGACAACGGCGACAACGACGACGGAAACGACCACAACGCCAAAGAGGACGACGACGACGAACACGAGAAAAGACAGAGGACGACGTAGGCGACGACGACGACGACGCGGGAGGAGGGAGGACAGCAACGACGACGACGACGACGACGACGACGACGCAAAAGCGCGCACGCGCGCACGCTTTTGTTGAAAATCCGTGTTGCGAAACCTTGGGTTTTTGTAGGTTGTTTGGACGCACGATTTTGAAATCCTTCCGACACCGATGGGTTTGAAGGTTTTCGGCATACGCCCGAGACGACGCGCGCGTCTGCACTTCGTCCCACTTTTTGCAAAGGGTTCTCGCGACGGCACACGCGCAAGGGCGTTCGACAGATTTCGACATGCGCGCGCGCGAAGCCCGTTTGGTAGCATTTTTTGAAAGTCTTGAAAAACATATGGTTTCCTTAAGAATTCGCAAGAGCTCGCGCGGAAACTGTTTCAGCACATCAGTGTTGCGAAACCATGTTTTTTGCATGTTTTTGGGAAGTTCGATTGCGAAATCCCTCCGGCACCGAAGGTTTTTCAAGGATTTCGGCATGCGCGCGCGACGACGCGCGCGTGCGCACTTCGTCATATATTTTGCAAAGGGATTCGCAAAAAAATGCTATGCTAGAACAAAAAATGTCACCGCATATTGTTTTTCTTAACCAGGGAACCTCAGGGGGGGGAACCCGGTTTGGCTGGGATGATACGATTTCATATTTAGGATGGACGAGTGTGCAGAATATATATGAAATCATACTATCCCAGGGGGTACCGATAAGTCCGGGGGGGTAGAGTCTTTTTAGAAAGGAGAATAGATGAGTTGCAATGGATTTTTCACTGGCGAACTCACACATCCCATGTTTGTGTGAACATCCCACCAGCCCACCCGCAACCTGGTTTGCTAAACCCATGCGGCGGCGATTGCGATGAGTGTGCGGCGTTGGCTGGTGCATTTCTGCGGCCGCGCCGGCCCGCGCATGCACGCGCGCGCAGCGGCCAGCTACTATGGCGCGACCGACGTGGCCGCGGTGGAGCTGACCGCCGGGTACTTCCCAGCGGGCACTTCCATGCGAGTCGGCGAGTTGGGCGGGCGCCGTACCATGGGAGCGTCGACAACGGTAGACACGATGATGATAGTAGCGATGCTGGTGATGATGTTGGCAACGACGACGGCACGGCCACGGGCGGCGCCGATGCTGATCACGCCGGCAACGATGACGGCGTCCTCGCGTCGGTGATGAAGGTTTTGGACGGAATTCGACATGCGCGCGGGGCTCACGCGCGAGAGTGGCCGCATGGAAAAACTTGACACAGATCGCGCCCCCCCACCACACCCGCAGCACGCGCGCAAAAACGTTCGAATGATTTCGGCATGTGGCGCGAGAGGCCCGATTGGCAGAATTCCATGTAAATGCGGAGTAAACTCTGGCATTCTTGAGAGTTCGCAAGAGCGCGAGCGCCAGTTTTTTGAAAACTGATGTTGTTAAACCGGATTATGTTTAGATGCTTTCGGAACACTCGGTTTTGAAATCATTGCGAAAACGACGGTGCTTCAAAGATTTTGGCACGCGCGCGCAACGACGCGCGCGCGCGCATGTATTTCGTCTTTTGTTTTGCTGAGGCTTCTCACGACAGTACGCGCGCAAGGGCGTTCGAACGATTTCGGCATGCGCGCGCGACGCCCGTTTGGTAGCATTGCGTGAAATGTTGGAAAGCCAATTGTATCCTTAAGAATTCGCAAGAGCGCGCGCGCAAGCTTTTCTTGAAAATCCACTTTGCGAAACCATGTGAATTATATGTGTTGTGGACACTCGATGTCGACATCCGTGCGAAACCTAAGACTTTTGAAAGATGTCGGCATGCGCGTGCGACAACGCGCGCGCGCGCACTCCGTCCCATCGTTTGCAAGGGATGCTTCAAAGCTGGTGGTCTTTGATAAACGCATGCGCTCGCATAGTACATGTTACAGAGGATCGCGGGGGGGGTCGATACCGTTTGGGCTAGGATGGCACGACGGTACGAGTTCACACTTAGGATGGACGATAGGACAGAATCACAAGTAAATTGCAATACGAAAGGGGCGCGGATAATCCCGGGGGAAAGATAATCTAATTGAATTCCTTTCAAGAGAGGCGAACTCACCAATGCTCGCAATGAATTGTCCACTCCAGTGCTCGCGCAATCAATCACCCCACCCGCCCGCCCGCAACTTGGTTTGCTACAACCAAGCGGCAGCGATTGCGATGAGCGCGCGGCGTTGGCTGGTGCATCTCTGCGGCCGCGCCTGCCCGCGCATGCACGCGCGCGCAGCGGCAGCTAGTTTGGCGCGTCCGACGCTGCCGCGGCAGCGCTCTGACTGCTGGGCACACCCCAGCGGGCTCTTCATGGCGAGTCGGAGACTTGAGCGGGCGCGCAATCACGTCAACGTCAACAACGGCAAACACGATGATGATGGTAGCGACGCTGCCGGCGACGTCGACAACGACGACGGCGCGGCCAGCGACGGCGCCGACGCCGATCGCGACGACGACGACGACGGCGCCCTCGCGTCGGCGACGAAGGTTGCGGAGGGAGCTCGACACGCGTGCGCACGGCCGACGCGAGAGAGTGACCCGCATGGAAAGATTTGACGCGAATCGCGCCCCCATCCACTCCCCCCCAGCACGCGCGCAAAGGCGTTCGAATGGTTTCGACATGCGGCGCGAGAGGCCCGTCTGGTCGAATTGAATGACATGGTTGATAGACGGATGATTCTCTTGAGAGTTCACAAGAGCGCGAGCGCTAGCTGCTTTGAAACCGGATGTTTCGAACCATGCGCGTTCTGTATGTCTTCATGTCACTCGATGTTGGAATCCTTGCGAAGCCTAAGGTGTTCGAAGGAATGTGGCACGCGCGCGCGTCGACGCGGGCGCGTGCACTTCGTTCAATATATTGCAAGGGCTTCGCGCCACAGCACGAGCGCAAGGGTGTTCCCATGGTTTCGACACGCGCGCAAGAATGGCCCGAGTCGCAAGCATGTCCTGAAAATTCTGACAGAGACAATGGCACCCCTATGCGTTCGCAAGAGCGCGAGCGCAAGTTATTGTTTGAACTTTCTTCTTGGGAAAACATGTGTTTATGTGTGTTACGGGACACTCGAATATGGAATCCGTACAAACCCTGCTTTTTGTGAAAGACTTCCGCACGCGCGCGCGCGCCACGACGCGCACAAAAGAACTTCGACCCACCTTTGCCAGGGATTCTTAAAACCTGATGATGCTTGATCAACGAGCGCGCGCATCATATGTTGTGCCAAAGATGATGGGGGAAACGCTTGCCGGGGCGATGCAACTTCATATCTAGGATGGGCGACGGGGCAGACTCATGCGTCAATTGCAATACGAAAATCGGAACAATTGAGTCCTGGGGAGAAGGGGGGTACATCCCAATACTCTTTCCGAAAAGAAAATAAATTGCGCGCAATAATTAAAGGGCGAGCAACGCGGCGCAATATACGTGGCGCAAAGTTGTGCAACTTAGAGGGTGGAAATATACAAATATGAATGTGGTGCAAGCGACGTGGTCTGGTGTAATATGCGCTGCACAACCAATGTGGTGCAATCGACGTGGCGCCCTCTATGCAATGCAAAGTACGCTGCGCAGTCGACGCGGCGCATGGCACAACGCACGAGCTGCGCAACCTAGAAGGCAGCGGGGCGGCGTCGACGCGGCGACAAGGCGGCGATGGGGCGGCGACAGCGGCGACGAGGCTGTGGATCCCACAAATCAGCCCAGACGACGGGCGGCAATGAGGCGGCGACGAGGCGGCGACGGGGCGGCGACGGCGGAAACAAAGCGGTGGACCCGACAACGAGCCCAGACGACGGGCGTCAACGAGGCGGCGGCGAAGGGGCCACGGGTTGGCGACGGCGGAAACAAGGCAGTGGACCCGACAAACGAGCCCAGACGACGGGCGGCAGCGAAGCCGCCGCTCCGTCGCCGCCGCTCTCTGCGCGGCGAAATCTACGCAGTGCAATTCTGCGCGGCACCCCTGGCGGGGCCGCGATCCTTTTTGAACCGAGAGTTCTGCGTCACAGCGCCCCCCAACAGCCCTAGAACTACGCTCATAGCTCTGGCGCGCCTCCTCGCCGCGTCTCGGCGGAGCAGGGCGCGGCGCCCCCTGCGGAGCCTCCCGCTGGGCACAGCCTCTCAGGGGTCGTCGGGCACCTTCAGGTGCTGGCGCCCGCAGCCGCAGTAGCCGACCCGACCGGCTCGTCGATGGTCAGCCTCGGGCCCTGCTTGGCCCTGGATGGCCCCGTCGCCAATCTCGCCAGCCCGTTGGCAAGGTTCGCCTTCAGGCCCGTCGCGCTGAGGCCCCGCGCCCTCAGCGCCGCCCTCAGCTCGTCCACGCTGTAGCGCATCAGCTCGTCCCTGACGGCTACCTGCTCACCACTGAGTGGACTGCCGTGGAGCTCCTCGACTGGCACTCCACGATCCTCGACGCGACCTGCCGTCGCTTCCGAGGTCCCTCGTCCTCGATCAGCGCGGAGCCTCCCGCTGCCGATCCCTTGTCCGCGCTCTCTGTGGCTGGAGGTGGTGCTTCCCGCTCTCGTCCGCCCTGAGCGTCGTCGTCTCGCCCGTCGTCGGTGTCCTGCCGCTCCTCGCCGCCCGCAGCGTCGGGCCGACGCTCCCCCGAGCGCCTCTGGGCGAGGTGGCACACTGCTACCGTGGCTCCCAGCACGTACACCAGCATGAACATGAACCGCGGCATGACGATGCCCATCGTGCTGCCGTCATACTGGCCTTCTGCCGTGGCTGCGGCGCCTCCCGCTACGCCACACACGCATGCTGATGCTGTGACTACCCTCAGCATAGCCGCCGTGGAGTCGCCCACACGGCCAGCCGCAAGCCCTCTTGTCGATTGCCCCATGAGCTTCAGCAAGACCACGATCCTCGAGCCGCCCAAATACTTTGTCCCGATGTCTGCTCGGTTCACCGCCGTGTCCAACTTGATCACCTTCAGATCCTGGGTCCTCACGCGCTCCTGTTTCCACAGGTCCTGGATACGGAGGTGCCGCACTCTGCCTGACCCCACTCGGTGAGCCATCCCCTTCGCGGCCGAGCTGCCCGCGCCGGCAACTCCCTGCGCGCGGATCCCGCACAGCGCGAGGATCTGCTGCAACCGGATAGCGGAGGCACCAACCTGTTGAGAGCCAGGAGCTCTGCCACCCCGCTTGACGTTGCCACGTAGCCCTGCGTTGACGTCGCCACCTCCAGGCAGTGGTCGCCGAACATCATCACCGTGCACTGCGTGGACATCGCGTCATCCGCTCCTGCCCAGTCTCTGTCGCCCTCGGCGTCCGCCGTGACTGGGAGGTCCTGCAACGGGTAGTGCCACGCTGTAACTGGGCACCCTACCAGGTACCGTGCAGCACGATTAAGCCTGGCCTCAGCGAGTGGCGCGGGCTTCGACGCTTCCGCCATGACCATCTTCGCCGCGTAGTGCACCTGCGGCACGTCCTGGGACAAGAAGGGCAGCACGCCGCCCGCCTTGGGCACCAACCTCGTGAGGCGCTCGTCCACGACCGCTTCCTTGGGCACGGAGCCTCCCGTTGCCTTCGAACCTGGACTCGCCTGTGGCTTCGTCGTGTCAGCTGGCAGGTCCGGGAGCTCGAGCAGGTTGTCCACGCGCGAGTCATCTGCTCTCCACACGAAGCGAGGAGACGGAGTGAAAAAGCCACTCGGTGCGTCGCTTGAGCAGTCGGCCGCGGCTGCCGCCGGTGGCACCCGGCCCCACTCGACCAAGCTTCTTGATCTCGGTGTGCTCCTCCAGCAGCGCGTCGAACACGTCCAGCTTCGCCGAGATGCCCGCAGCCACGAAGTCGTCACCGTGCACCCCCAGCGCGATGTCCAACGTCTCGTTATAGTAGGCGCCAGGGCACGGCGCGATCCGAGCACACGGTGACTGACTCTCCTCGAAGACCTCGCCGACGCACGCCTGCTACAGCCTCGACGCAGGCCTGGCGCCGTAGAACGCCTCGTGGAGCTGCCAGGCCCGCCCAGGCCGACGCAGCCCTGGCGGTAGCATCACGCACAGCCACTCGCCCATGTCCGCGTGGAAGAACGCCACGCTGGCATCGCACAGAGCTACTTGCCTCTGCCCCGATGGGGGCTTCAAGGCAGCCAGGGACAACACCAAGCGCAAGTAGAAGAGGTATGGCGCACCTGCCGCCACGTCGTCGCGCTCGAAGAGGTTGAAGCCCATGGCCACGAGTCTCGACCGCACGAATGGCGCCCCGTCTGCCCTGTATCGGAGCCCGTCAAGCCACATGCTCCGCATGCGCCTGCCTACGCTCGAATCGTCGGATACGCCCCCGTAGACGCCGAACGCGGCCATCTGGTTGAGCTCCTGCTGGCGCCCCTGCACCACGAGCTCCCTCGGGAGCATCTCGCCCGCGCGGCTGTCGTGCACCACCGCTTCTGGCACGAGGTCGTAAGCCCACGCTGCTGGAGCATCCCGGTCGCGCACGGATGCCGCGAACAGCTGCAGCCGCTCGCAGTCCTCGCCGTCGACCCCCAAGTAGGCGGGTTCACTGGCGCCCACGGGCACCACATGCTTGGCCACCCTGGGCGCCTTCAGCCGTAGCTCGCCGTCTGCGGGAGCTGCTGGTCGGCTCCTCGACTCTACGTCCACCCCTGCGGAGTCGCCCGCTGAGCCGCCCTCTACGGGGGGTGGCTGGGGTGAACTCGCCGCTGGTGCTGCGTCAGCTGCTGCTGCTGCCGTCGCGGCTGCGGGGTCGACCGCGGCCGCGTCCACCTCCATCTCAGGGGCTGAGATGGCCTCGCCTGGCAATGGGTGGACCGCTGCCTGCCGATTCGCCTCGTCCAGGAATTCCCCCTCCATTCGCTTCCTGCACTCGTGGGAGCGCGCAGCGTCGCCTCCCCAACACCTCGGACAGTTCAAGGTGGGCCCGTGGGTCTGCACCATCCTCTTCGTCACGTAGGTGGCCCGTCCGAGCCTCGGCTCGGGCAGGGCCCCTGGCAGCGCGCCTAAAGGTCCTGGAGGCGGGCGCGCTGGTTCTTCCGCCATTGGAGCTGCCGCTGCTGCCGCTGGCGCCTCCTCGGCCTGGCGCTGCTGTGCCTGCGCCTGGCGCGCCCTCGCCACGTCGTCACCGCGGTGAGGCTCGGCGCCTCCCCAGGGCTGCTCTGCTGCGGTGCCCGCGCGCTCAGGCTTGGACTGGAGGTCCCAAGGCAAGCCCGCGAAGCTGCTCAGCACGCCAACGTTGAACCCTCCGCTCCTTCGGCTGCCTCCTGATCGCGCGGCGGCGGCCAGTCTGCCGCGACCCGCCGACCAGGTGGTCGTCGCTCTTCTCGGTCTTGCCCAGCCAGATGCCCAAATGCCACTGAGCCTCCGCCGTCTGGGCGCGGTCGCCTGGCACTCTGGCCCAGACGACCTCGCCGAACGTGGCCACCTCCCCTCGGCACGGCTTGCCCCGATTGGTTTGGCAGGCCGTCTTGCCAGAGGCCTGTCTGGCGGAAAACCGCGCGAGGAGCCACCCAGCATGCCTGATCACCCACGGCATCACCCTATGGAACACGGGGATGCGCGCGCCCATGCCCGAGTCGAGCTGGAGCTTGATTACGCGCACCTGCTTGGCCACTTGATCGTTCATGGCCTCGATGAAGCCCGTCGATGCGCGATTCCTGGCAGGCGCCGCCGCGAGCTGGCACTTGAAAGCCTTCAGCTTCCGCACCTCGGAGATCTGCTCGGCCAGCGCTTAGATTGCCGGCGCCTGGTCGGCGCGCAGGATGCATTCCGCGATGCCCCACGCGTCGATGGCTGCACTCGCCGCCATGGACCCGAAGGGATGCATGCCCGTCGGCCCCAAGACCGCATGCACTGCAGTAGACTGACGGCGGGCCACCACCACTGCGATGAGCAACACCTCCACGCCGTCGCCAGTGACTGGGTCCACCAGCTGAGGCATCAGGACGGCCTGGTCGATCTGCTGATCCGCTGGCGCCAACCAGCGCTCGCCGTCGGTTCAGGCCGCCAGCTCCTCGGCTGCGACCACGGCGCCGAGCTGCAGGCAGCCCATCTGCACCTCATCGACGCTGCCAGGCCCGCCGCCCTGTCGGCGCGGGTCGTCTGCCGCCTTGGCTGGCACGCACTTGCCGCGCCAGCCTCTCGGTGGCAGGCAGGCGAGCTCGCGTTTGTCGAATCCTCCTGGCTGGGGAGCGGCGGCGCCCGCTTCGCCCTTGCTGGCACCTCGTCGGGGTCCGCCTCTGCCAGCGGCGCCTCCTCGCGCAGGGGCTGCCCGGCCGCCGCCGGGGCCGCCGCCGCAGACAATTCGGCCCCGACTGGGTGGAGCCGCAGAGTCTCGGACGTCGTCGCGGCGGCTCCCGCGACGCGCAAACGCATCCAGGACACGTTGCCCCGTCGCACCAGGGGCGCGTTGGCGATGCCCTCTGGCAGGCTGCGCGCCGCGAGCACGATGAACGCGCCCGTCGGGGAGAACAGCACAGAGCGTCCGTTGTCGCACGCCTCGGCGACCCCCATGATGGGGCGTGAGACGTCAGCGACCTGGCATTCGATGCCCACTCCGTGCATGTCTGAGCCGTCTAGCAGGTCGTACTGCACGCTCTTCTCGCCGCAGTGCTTCACGCGCCTGTCGCCCGCGGCGCGGATGTCGTAGTGCTGGGCAGGCTCACGCATCGCCACGCTTGGGGCGCGGCCGCGTGGGCGCGTCGCTCGAGGGGCCCCCGAGCCCACCATGATGTACTCGTTGTAGCGCTCGTTGTCGCCTGCTGGGGCCCTCAGCCTGCGGGGCTCGCAGCATCGAGATCCGATTCACAAGATCAGCCGCCTGGGCTGCCAGGCGCAGCACCCACTGGATGGGGGGCGCGGTGTCTCCCGCAGCCCCGCCACCGCCTGCGCTGGCGCTGCCGCCACTCGGAGCAGCCGCTGAGCTCGCCGCTGACAGCTGCACAGCGTTGGCACGCGCATGCGCGACACTGCTCGGTGCCACGGACGGCGCGCTCGACGCTGCTGAACCCGTCGCAGGCGTAAGCAGTTGAACCAAGTTCAACACGTCCTTCAGCTCGATCGTCTTGCTGGCTGCGCTGTTCACTCTCGTAGTCTCGTCAGGGCAGTCTCTCGCCAGGTGGCCCTGCTGATGGCACATCCTGCACGTGCGCGTCTCGACGCGCTAACCATCATGGCCGCCCCTACCCTCGCCGCCCTTCTGCGCATGGTGCTGGGTTTGGGGGTCCCTGCTTCCGTCGTAGGACTTCTCGTATCCATTCCCCTTCTTGTCGCCGTCTTTTCCTTCTTGCCTTTCCCCTTCCCCTTGCCCTTGCCCTTCTTGATGGCGTTCACGACCACGGTCACCCCCGCTGGCGCCATGCCTCTTGTCGCTAGCGCCGCCGCCAGGGAGCCGACGTCCATCGGTGCTGGCCCGCTGCCATCCGCTGCGGTGGCCCCCGCTGCGGCGCCTCTTGCTGCGCCCCTGAACGTCTTCCTGTTCGTCAGATACGTCTTCGCGTACTTCGCGATTCCGTCGTAATCCCCGAGGCGGTCGGCGCTGACCATCAGCCACTGCTGGAGGCCCCTGTCCCGGACCCCCGCGACGAGGATCGCCGCCTTGATGTCGCCGGGCACCGCGCTGCCGCACCGCTCATGGGTCTAGACTGCCACATCGAAGTCGTTCACAACGGTCTCGATCGAGAACGCCTTGCCCTCCAGGAGCAGCAGGGGCACGCGGCGCAGCTGCCGGGGCGCTCCGACGAGCGCTGGATTCGTCAAGTCCAACGCGTCGTTGGCGACGTCCTCCTCGGCCTTCTGGCCGACTGAGATCGCCTCCTGATAGGGGTCGTCGTCGAGCGTCGCGACGCGCGCCGGCAGCTTGAACGACCGCGCGAGCCACGCCGCCCCGCTGCCCTTGAACTGCGCTGGCTTCGTCAGCAATTCCGCGTCGATGATGCCCCACTCGCGACGATCCTCGGCCCCGGCTGGCGCTGGAGCCGCCGCCGCGGTGCCCCAGCGGCGGTCAGCTTCTGGGGCGCCTGCCACGGCTGCTGAAGCTGGGCGCTCCGATGTCCGGCCGTCGGCTCAGCCCGCGCCCCCAGCTCCTGAGCTCGCTTCTCGGCAGCTTCCGCTCGAGCCGCCACGATCCACGGCGCGCCCAGCACCTGTTGGGCGGTCGGCTGAGGCGGCGCCGCGGCTCCTGACGCGGCCGCGGCCGCGGCTGCGGGGTCGACCGCTGCCGCTGCCTGCTGCTGCGCTGCTGCTTGCAGCTCCTCCTCCATCTCTGAATCTCCACGCTACGAAGGCAGCGTGGCCCTCGCTCTCGCGGTTCACGAAGGAGTCGCCGTCCTCGCCCACGACGTCGAATGGCCAAGCGCGTCCCAGCGCGTTGTTGAAGACGACATCCCCGAACGCGCGGTGGGCGAACACCGACAGGTCGTTCTCGTGCCCGACGATGCACTCCACGAGGCTCAGCGTCGACTCGAGCAGCCTGCAGAGGTCTCCTCGGCGCTGTCGTCGCCGGGCGGCGCCCTCTGACCGCCGCCGCCCGCGTCGCCCGCGCCCCGTCGCATTGGCGACCGCCGAGGCCGCGCCTCGGCCCGGCAAAGGTACAGGGAAGGCACTGCTGCCTTCCGCGGCCCGCGGATCCTCCCGCCGGCCGCTGGGCTGCCCTGCGCCGCGGCCAGCGGAGCCTCCCGCTGGCCGCCAGGCAAGACGCAGTCGCTCTCCGCGGCCCGCGGAGCCTCCCGACGGTCGCCGGGCCGCCCTCCGCGGCCCGCGGAGCCCCCCGCTGGCCGCTAGGCTCGCACCTGCGACGCAGAACCCGTGAATCTCAGGCCACGGGCTCCGCTACCATGCGCGGCGCCCCCCTCGGAGCCGCGATCCTTTTTGAACCAAGAGGGCTGCGTCGCAGCGCCCCCCGACAACCCTAGAACTATGTTCATGGCTCTGGCAAAGTCACCCATGCTCGCAGTGCGTTCTCAACTCCAGCGCTCGCGCAATCACCCCACCCGCACGCGCAACTTGGTTTGCAAAACCTACGCGACGGCGATTGCGATGAGTGCTTGGCGTTGGCCGGGCCCGCGCATCTCTGCGGCCGCACTGGCCCGCGCGCGCTCGCGGGCGCAGCGGCCAGCTACTGCGGCGCGACCGACGCGGCCGCTGCGGCGCCGACCGCGGGGCATTTCCCAGCGGGCACTTCGGTGCAAGTCGGCGACTTGAGCGAGCGCGGTATCATGGCGACGCCGACGACGGTAGACACGATGACGAGAGCAGCGGCGACGGCGATGACGGCGGCGATCGCGACGGCAAGGCCGATGACGGCGCCGACGTTGACTACGCCAGCCGGCAACGACGACCATGTCCTCGCGTCGGCGACGACGGTGTCGGAGGGAGCTCGTTCGCGGCCCGCGCGGCGTCATTGGACGCGGATCGCACCCGCCCACCACCCCCCCATCCAAGCACGCGCGCAAGGGAGTTCGAATGAGTTCGACGCGCGGCGCGAAAGGCCCGTTTGGCAGACCGCGATGGCAACGTTGAAAACCTATGATTTTCGTAAGAATTCGCAAGAGCGCGCGAGAGAGTTTTCTGTTTTTCTTTACTTATATACATGTATAAAGACGCTGCAAAACCATGCGCGTTTAAAACTTGTTGGGGCACGCGTTTTAAAAATACATGCGAAACCTCCAGCGCTCGATAATGTTTGGCACGCGCGCGCGTGCACTTCGCCCCGTCCGTCGCAAAGGATTTTTGCGACGGCGCGCGCGCGCGTGCGCGCTCGAACTATTTCGGCATGCGCGCGCGCGAGGGACCGGTTTGGTAGCATGTTGTAAACGTGTGAAAAGCAGACGGCTCTCTGAAGAATCTGCAGAATCTGCAAGATCGCGAGCGCACGCCTTAAGAGAAAATCCGCGCTGCGGGAACATATGTTTTTACATGTTTTCGTGAATGTCGATTTTGAAATCCTGACGAAATCTACATTTTTTCCCATTTCGGCATACGTGCGCGACGACACGCGCGCGGGCACGTCGCCCCATCCGCGGCAAAGGTGTCTCGGAAACTGATGATTTTTGATCAGCGAGTGCGCGCGCATGGCAGCTATGTTTTGCGCTGCATGAAGGGGGGGCGGGTAGGGGGGCACTGGCCCGCGTGGCACTATATGAATTCATATGCAAGATGGACGATGGGGCAGAATCACTAGCAAATTGTAACACGGAAAAGGAATGGGGGTCGCGAGTTCCAGGCGGGGCGGAGGGGGAGGCGGGGGGGGCGATAGATCCGAATATTCTTTCAGACAGAAAGGAGAGCCTGTGCTGCGCAAGAACTTTCTGCTCGCAGTGAGTTCTCAACTCCACTGATCGCGCAATCGCCCCACCCACCCACCCGCGCCTTGGTTTGCAAAACCCACGCGGCGGTAATTGCGATGAGTGCTTGGCGTTGGCTAGTGCATCTCTGCGGCCGCGCTAGCCCGCGCATGCTCGCGCGCGCAAGGCCAGCTAGTGTGGCGCGTCCGACGCGGCCGCGGTGGCGCTGACCGCTAGGCACTTCCCAACGGGCACAGTGCGAGTCGGCGACTTGGGCCGGCGCGGTACCATGGCAACGCCGACAACGGTAGACACGATGATGAGAGTAGCGGTGTTGGTGAAGATGATGACAACGATGACGGCTCGGTCAGTGACGGCGCCGATGCTGATCACGCCGACGACGACGACGGCGTCCTCGCTTCGGTGATGAAGGTTTCGGAATGGATTCGACATGCGCGCGCGGCCGACGCGCGCGAGTGGCCCGTGCAGTATAATTTGACACGGAGCGTGCCCTACCCCCAACACGCGCGCCAGGGCGTTCTAATGATCTCGACATGCGGCGCGAAGGGCCTATCTGACAGAACGTAATGACAAACTTCTTTAATGATTAAAAACGTGGTTCTTACGCAGTCGCAAACGCAAGAGCGCGAGCGCAGGCTGTTTTGAAAAATGTTGTTGCGAAACCGAATGTTTTAATGTGTTGCGTGCCTCTCAATTTTGACCCCCCCACAAAACCTAAGGTTTGAAGGTTTTCGGCATGTGCGCGCGACGACGCGCGCGTCTGCATTTCGTCCTGCTTTTGTGCAAAAGATTCTTGCGACAGCACGCGCGCAAGCGCGCTCGAACGATTTCGACATGCACGCGCGAAACGCCCACTTGGTAGCATGTTATGAACAAGTTATGATTTACACAAGTTAAGAAATCCCAAAGAGCGCGAGCGCAAGATGTCTTTCACCATTATTGCTGTGAAACCATGCGTATATTCGGGCACTCGATTTGAAATCTGGGCGAAACCTCCAAACTGTGAAGGGTTCCGCAATGCGCGCGCGACGACGCGCGCGTGGGCACTTCCTCTCACCTGTTGCACGGGATTTCTTTCTGAAAATTGAACATGTGTGATAAACGAGTGCGCGCATAGTAGTTGTTGCAAAAGATGTAGGGGGCAGTTGCCGCTTTGACTGGGATGACACGAATCTACATTTAGGATGGACAATGGGGAAGATAACTCCGTGGTGGGGGGGAGATCCTAATACTGCAAAACGAGAAGGGGGGCGTTCATTCCGTGGTGGGGGGGGGGGATCCTAATACTCTTGTAGAACAGGGAATCTAGGCGGCGACGAGGCGGTGACGGCGGCAACAAGGCGGTGGACCCGACAGCCAACGGGCGGCGACGACGCGGCGACGAAGTGGCCACAGGGTGGTGACGGCGACAACAGGGCAGGGGATCCGACAAAGCCCACACGATGCGGCGACGAGGCAACGACGGGGCGGCGAAGGCGGCAACAAAAAGGCAGACCCGACAAACGAACCCAGATGACGGGCGACGACGAAGCGGCCACGGGGCGGCGACGGCGGCAACAAGGATGCGGACCCGACAAACGAGCCCAGACGACGGGCGGTGACAAGGAAACCACGGGGCGGCAACGAGGCGATGGACCTGACAAACGAGTCCAGACGACGGGCGGCGACGAAGCCGTGAAGGGGCGGCGACGGCGGCAACAAGGCGGTGGATCCGACAAACGAGCCCAGTTCTCTCTGACAAAAATTAGAAACCCTAAGTGCAAGCACTGGTTGGGGTAATTGTTCCCAAGGAGGACACACTATTGCTCATGAACCATCAAGGGGATTCCAATGGGGGGCCCTAAAGGTGCCCCCGACTCACCCGATACGGGACCAAGATGCTCCGACGAAGCCGACACACGCCCCCAAGATGGTCCCCAAGGCCGCCAGGAGATGGCTACGTATGGGGTGCCCGCAATGATTTTGGAGGGCCCCAGAAGGCCCCCGAGAGGGCCCCAAGCAGCCTCCACGCAGGCCCCCGAGGGGCAAGTTCTAGAGAGGATGCGCCGCAACGGTTTTGAGGTAGCTTCGATATGACCTGAACTGACCTTCAGGGAAGCCTGAGATGGTACATGAATCCACCCCAAGGGCCCCAGACGGTCTCGAAGAGGCCTCCGATATGGCCCAAGAGAAACCAGGGGCGCAGCACCCCCCACCCCCCTTGGCACCGCCAAAACAAAACCATGCATCCCCGAGATGGCCTCGAATGGTTCCAGAGGCCTCCACCAGAGCCAGGTAAACTCCGAACTAGTGGGGAATTGTGCACCCCAACGGCTTGGGAACAAACAGTCCAGCAGCGACGTAAAACTGTTGCCCACCGTTTGGCCACTTCAGTGTTTCCACACCGCAAACCTGGGTGTCCAAACTGATGAGAGTCACTAGCCCAGTCTCGAGCCTCGACATCCACGCGCGGCCAAACTTAGCAAACGCTGAGCGACTGGCTCCAGCACTGCGAAAGAAGATCAGCGAAAACATGTCAGAGCGCGGTGCCCGCGAAGCGAGGATACTGACCGACCCGAACACACGATCACCCGCGCTCACTCATCGAAGTGCCGTGCGACTGTCTGTCGCAGATGGCCCATGGAAACACACTGCATGATGAAACTTTTTGTGAAACTCGGGGCGACGCTGCCTTAGCTAATGCCATGCGTTACCCGCTACTCGCTACTCGAGCGTGGTACTCCACGCACTTGAGGTCAAGGAAGCGGAGAAATGAACACGAAAGCCAATTCTTCCGACTGGGTTGTCTAATCGCGCACACGTGCCCAAGAAACTGATGCCCCTGTGTTGCACCAGCGGATTCCCACTCCCTCTCCCTGTCCACGTTCCCTTGTGAGGTTCGAAACAAGGGCGGGGATTGGATTGAGGATAAGGGATTGTGAAGCTAGGGGTGTTCACTCGTTCCCTTCATCACACCTAGGAACAGGATCACTAGTTGCAGCTTGCTTGTTGCAACATTCAGTTCACAAAGCTCCTTTCCACATCTTGCCCCCAAATTCATGTGGGGCCATCTTCGGGCATACGTACGGAGTCGTGCCAAATAAAACATGGGGGGGGGCACATTGGGGGGGGCACATTCAAACGTATGATCTGCCACCGTGCCTTGTACACGCCAGAGGCCCCCAGAGGCTCCCAAGACACCCCCTGGAGGCCCCAAGAAACCCCCAAGAGATCCCGAAATGCCGCAACGAGGCTCCCGTGCAGCTCCGCACTACAGAACAATAATAATAACAACTATTAGTATTAGCATCGTCATCATCAGCATCATCATCATCATCATCATCATCAGCATCATCATCATCATCATCAGCAGCATCAGCATCAGCATCATCATCATCACCATCATCAGCAGCATCAGCATCGTCATCATCATCAGCATCATCATCACCACCACCACCATCATCACCACCATCATCACCAACAACAACAACATCAACATCAAGAGCATCATCATCATCAGCCTCACCACCATCAGCACCATCATCAGCATCATCAGCATGATCATCATCATCATCATCATCATCATCATCATCATCATCGTCTTCAGCAGTATCATCATCATCATCATCATCAGCAGCATCATCATCATCATCATAAGCATGATCACCACCACCATCATCATCATCATCATCATAAACAACAGCAACAGCAGCATCGACATCATCAGCAGCATCATCATCACCACCATCAGCATCATCAGCATCATCACCACCATCAGCATCATCAGCATCATCAGCATCATCCTCATCAGCATTATCATCATCAGCATTATCATCGCCACCATCAGAAACACCATCATCATCAACATCATCATCATCATGATCGTCATCAACATCTTCATCATCATCATCAGAATCGTCGGCATCATCATCCTCGTCCTTATCCTCATCCTCGTCCTCAGCCTCATCCTCATCGCGGCTATCCTACTCTCGAACAGTCGCCACCCATACTGCTTGACTGGCATAGTGGCGGAACTTGCCGCGGCCGGCTGGATATTGAGAGCCCCGCCGCCCGCGCAGCTTTGCAATCGTACCACCCAAACCTCCACAGTCTCAACCCTCTTAGTCCCTCCTGCATCCCCGTCCTCATCCCTCTCGCTCTCCCTCCTTCTCTCCCTGCCAAGTCATCCCGCCCTCGTTTCCCATCCCTTCTCTCCCCTTCGCCCCTCAACCCCCATCCTCTCTGCATCATCCCTCCTACATCTGCCCTTCCTTTCTTCTATAGTACATCCTCATTCCTCCTTCACCTATCCCGCGACCCTCCCTCCTTCCCCACCTCACTTCTCACCTCTGCATCCCCCCTCCTGCACAGATCACGGGTGCAGCTAAAAGAAGCTCGATTGTCGCTCGCGGCATTACTCTAAATGGTTTTCCAGTCATGCGTCCCCGTGCTGTCATCGATCCTCGCCACTAGATCTCCCACTGTCTTGAGCTGGTACACCTGCACCGCCGTGAGCGCCATCTTCGGGAACCTCGCCTTGAGCACCCCGATGAGGCCCGCACTGCCGAAACTATCGAAACCAGAGTCTGCGAGCAGTGTGTGTTCGTCGACCTCTGCGCCCGTGAGACCATGGATGCACTCGGTGACCTGGCTGAGCGTGGTCTCCTCCTGATCCGCTTTGACGCGGCGATTGCTGCGGCAGCCACACGACTCGAGGCAGAGGAGGAAGCACGTCGTCAGGCGGCTATTCACCACGTGCTGCAGGAACAAAGAGACGAGCACGGTTACAAAGACTACCACAAAGTAGAGCCACCACTGACCCAGAGCGACATCCGGCAGGGAACTGGGGAGATACGATCCTCGGAACCACATCATCAGCATTAGAGCGATCGGGTAGTGAAAAAGGTACATCGCGTATGAGGCCGGCGACAAGTACTTCACGAGGAAGTCGTTTCTCAAGCAGCGCGCAAGAAAACCCTGGCCTGTCGCGAGCGCGTAAACCCAGAGCAAGACGGCCGGCAGCAACAAGTGGTAGAACCTTGTTGCAAAGAAGGTGATGAGCACTGCCACTGGAAGGTCCGCCGGATCCACCATGATGCGGTCCTGCTGCTTGCCCATGATGACAGTGCCGAGCGGGACCCCGATCCAAAAAACGGCGACCGCGAGCAGAGCGAGGCCGTCGACGACCTTCCCCCAGTGCGTAGACCTGCCTCGCGGGTGCTGCCCGTTCCTCTCGAAGAGCTGCCACAGGACGCAGCCCTGGAAGAAGACCCCGGCCCACGTCGGGGGGAAGAAGTTGGCACGGAGGCCCCAGCCTGCGGGCCCCGAGAACATACACGACCACCACGTCGATGCCTCCTCCCTCCACTTCCTTCTCTCTCCTTCCCCTCCTCCTTCCCTGGGGGAGGGAGGAGGGCGGGAGGTGGCGGTGGTGTACATGGTTGGGCCCCGCGCAGCCCCGCGCGAGGAGGCCCCCGACCACGGCGGCGTTGAGGACCAGGAAGAGCCCCCCGCCGCCGCAGGCCGGCCAGCAGCAGTACCGCGTGCACGGCTCGGCGCAGCAGACGTCCGTGGGCTCCCTCCCCGCACAGCAACACCTGGGCGATTACGTTCAGTCGGGCATGTCTCTCTAGCGGAGGAATATTCCAGAATGCTAAAAAATAGTCTGGAGACAATTTTTTGACTATGTTTGACTATGTTTGCACATTTGTGGAATATGTTTGATTTTTCGTCCAAAATCCGCCTGTAGGGGGACATGCCCGACCTAACAATTACGGAAACCCTGAACCCAGAAACGTTTTCATCTCTTGCGGGCGCATCTTTTAGTTCCGCCGCCTTCCGCCGAGCTTCCGCCGCCTTACGCCAGCGGAGGCGGCCTTGTTTTACTTCCGCCGACCTTCCGCCACCCTACCGCCGCCTTCCGCCGCGGAAGAGATGACAACTCCTTCGATCCCCGCAGGCAAGGCCCTTTCTGGAGCGCCCCACCTGAAACAAGCGTGGCTGTGCAGGATCTGGTGGAAGAAGGGGAACAGCAAGATGCAGAACAGGTACGCGCTGACGAACCAGAGGTACTCGTAGTGCGTCCCTGACCCGCCCCATGGCCACGCGATCTGGCCGAACACTGCAGCCAGGATGATCTGCACGCACGCAGCGGAGCCCAGCGGCCAGTATCCGCCTGCATGCCCCCAGGCACGCAGCGGAGTGTCCTCGGGTCCCTTCGGATGCCCTGCAGCAAGTATCGGGCTCCGGTTCGGCATCGCCCACCCCCCACCCCCCCGCGATTTTAACGTTCAGCCTGTGTTGCTGGTACTCGGGAAGGGGGGAGGAGAGAGAGAGAAGGAGAGAGAGAGAGAGAGAGCGAGACAGACAGACAGACAGACAGACAGACAGACAGACAGACAGACAGACAGACAGACAGACAGACAGACAGACAGACAGACAGACAGACAGTCAGACAGACAGACAGACAGACAGACAGACAGACACACAGACAGACAGTCAGACAGACAGACAGACAGACAGGGGGGCAGAGAGAGAGAGACAGAGGGGGAGAGAGGGAGAGACAGAGATAGAGAGAGAGAGAGAAGGAGGGAGATGATGGTCCAGACCAGACCAACGATGACAACCCCGGGGCGCGGCTGACGACGCGCGTCTGGCAGGCTTTCGCCGTGGCCCCCCGCCCCCCCGACTGCCTCGGTCGCCAAGACTCGGGCTCGCCCCTCGCAGTTGCCACCCACCTCGCCCTTCTGCTTGCGGCAGCACCTTGCGAACATGCGCGGTGCCGTGCGGTTCGGGGACTGGCCCCGAGCGTTCCCCGCCCTGCTGATCCTCCGCCAGCACACCTGCACGAGGCGATTCCGACCTGCCTGGAACACGCAAGCGCGATTGCCCCCAAGCTGTTAGCCGACCCTCTGGGCGTCGACACGCGAGAACCTGGAGCAGTCTGGCTCGAAAAATCCCCCGTCGATGTCGGGCGCTCGCCCCAGGGCATGCCGCAGCAGCGAGACGCCCCGCGCGCCCTGGGGCCCCGAAGCGTGTGAGGGGTGTGCCGAATTGGATGTGGGGGGCGCATGCGGGCGGTGGCACTGGGGCCTTCGGTGGAGCTCCCTGTGGTGCCACGAAGCGTGTGAGGGGTGTGCCGACTTGGGTGTGGGGGACGCATGCGGGCGGTGGCACTGGGGCCTTCGGTGGAGCTCCCTGTGGTGCCAGGAAGCGTGTGAGGGGTGTGTGGGGTAACATGCTTGTGTGTGTGCCGAATTGGATGTGGGGGGCGCATGCGGGCGGTGGCACTGGGGCCTTCGGTGGAGCTCCCTGTGGTGCCACGAAGCGTGTGAGGGGTGTGCCGACTTGGGTGTGGGGGACGCATGCGGGCGGTGGCACTGGGGCCTTCGGTGGAGCTCCCTGTGGTGCCAGGAAGCGTGTGAGGGGTGTGCCGAATTGTGTGTGGGGGACGCATGCGGGCGGTGGCACTGGGGCCTTCGGTGGAGCTCCCTGTGGTGCCAGGAAGCGTGTGAGGGGTGTGCCGACTTGGGTGTGGGGGGCGCATGCGGGCGGTGGCATGGGGAGCCTTAGGTGGAGCTCCCTGTGTTGCCAGGAAGCGTGTGAGGGGTGTGCCGACTTGGGTGTGGGGGGCGCATGCGGGCGGTGGCACTGGGGCCTTCGGTGGAGCTCCCTGTGGTGCCACGAAGCATTGAGGGGTGTGCCGAATTGGTGCGGGTTAAGCGCATGCGGGCGGTGGCATTGGGGGGGTGTGCCGAATTGGGTGTGGGGGACGCATGCGGGCCGTGGCATCGGGGCTTTCGGTGGAGCTCCCTGTGATGCCACGAAACGTGTGAGGGGTGTGCCGACTTGGGTGTGGGGGACGCACGCGGGCGGTGGCACATCGGCCTCCGATGGGGCTCCCTCTGGGGCCACGAAACGTGCGAGGGGTGTGCCGAATTGGGTGTGGGTGACGCATGCGGGCGGTAGCACTGGGGTTTCCAGTGGAGCTCCCTATGGGGCCACGAAACGTGTGAGGGGTGTGCCGAATTGGGTGTGGGGAACGCATGCGGGCGGTGGCACTGGGGCCTTCGGTGGAGCTCCCTATGGAGCCACGAAACGTGCGAGGGGTGTGCCGTAATGGGCGGCGGTGACGCATGCGGACGCAGCCACTGGGGACTCCGGAGGAGCTCCCTATAGGACCACGAACCGCGTGAGGGGTGTGCCGACATGATGATGATGTTGATGACGATGATGATGCTGATGATATTGTTGATGATATTGTTGATGATGACGACGAGGATGGAAAAAGGAGGAGGAGGAGGAGAAGAGAGGAGGAGGAGGAACGCGGGGCGCAGTCTCTTCAAAACGAGGGCCCAACACCACAGGATGGTTGAGAAACAGAAAATGTGGCCATGTGGATTTCAAATTGTTGTTTTCTACATCAGAAACCATGTTTGGCATCGCGCCTCATCGTTGGACAATAGGAAACAAATCCTGTTTTCGTATATGCGGAAGCATGCGTACCCAGGAGGGCGGAAATGTTGCCAAGCAATCGGTGGTAAAGTTCTAGCCGATACATGTGGATTTCAATGTGTGTTAGGCCTCACCAACAACTTTAGTCCTCCCGCCTCATCGCTCGGCAATCGCAAAACCTCTGCAAAGCGTACAGGCGCTCAGAAGCCTCTGCAAAACGCCCAGGCGCTCAGAAGCCGCTCTGCAGAGCGCTCAGAAGCCTCTGCAGAGCGCTCATTCGCTCATGAGCCTCTGCAGAACGCTCAGGTGCTCAGAAGACTCTGCAGAGCGCTCAGGCGCAAAGGTGCCTTTGCAAAGCGCTCAGGCGCTCAGAAGCCTCTGCAAAGCGCGCAGGCGCGCAGAAGCCTTTGCAGAGCGTTCAGGCGCTCAGAAGCTTCAGAAGCCCCTGCAGAGCGCGCACGCGCTTCTGAAGGCTGGTTGTAAAGTGGCCGTTCTGGTTGCAAAGAGCCCCGTCTGGGTTGTAAAGTGGTCGTTCTGGTTGTAAAGTGGGCTGTTCTGTTTGTAAAGTGGTCGTTCTCAAAGGAAAACCAGTGAATTCGAGCATCTGCTGGTTGGAAAGTGACCTATCTCGATTGAAAAGTGTCGTTCGGGTTGTAAAGGGACCGAATCTCCCCCAGACCCCCCTAGGGGGACACTAAACGGGAACACCTCCTCAAGGTCGGGGAAAATCGTCCCCTGACTATCTGTCACTATTTTTAAATACTCCTCCTGTAGAGGGACATGCCCGATTTAACGCTAGTTTCCGTCGGAGTCGAGGGTATAACCGAGGGTGCTGGATGAACTCCGCGCCAGGCTCAACCTCGCGAGGATCAACTCGGCTAGGCTCGACTCGGCCTGCCCAACTCAGCCGGCTCAACTCGGCCGGAGCTCGGCTCGGACTGGTCCGACTCGGCTGGGATTTAACTCGGCCGGCTCAACTCAGGCAAAACTCGGCGAGGCTCAAGTCGGCCAAGCTGAACTCGTCTGGGCTCAACTCGGCCGGCAAACTGGCTGCAGCAGGAGCTGCAGCTCAACTCGGCCGGCTCAACTCGGCTGACTCGACTCGGCCGCGCTCAGCCTGGCCAAGGTGAAATTGGCTGGGTTGGAACGGTCTCCAAGGGCTCCAAGGGGACCTCCAGGAAGCTAAAATCCGTGATTACCCTTTCCTATGAAGTTAGCGTTCACATCATTTCGGGCTCCCGACGATACAAGACGGCCCCCAAGATTGCCCCAAGACGGCCCCAGAGGCCCCCGCCCTTCAGAGGCCTCCAAGAGGCTCTCAGGAAGCCCCCATGAGGCCCCAAGAGGTCCTCAAGAGGCCTCCTTGTCTTCCTCCTTGTCCTCCTCCTTCTCCTCCTCCTCCGCCTCCTCCTCCTCATCCTCCTACTCATCATCATCATCATGATCATCATCATCATCATCATCATCATCATCATCATCATCATCATCATCATCATCATCATCATCGTCATCATCATCATCATCAACATCATCATCATCATCAACATCATCATCATCATCGTCATCGTCATCGTCATCGTCATCGTCATCATCATCATCATCAATCACCATCATCATCATCATCATCATCATCAGCATCATCATCATCATCAGCAGCATCATCATCATCGTCATCATCATCATCATCGTCATTTACCTCCTCCTCCTCCTCCGCCTCCTCCTCCTTCTCATCCGTCTCCTCCTCTTTCGCCTTCCTCTCCCAAGTGTTCCCCCCAGGGGTTCCGCAACGGCTGGTGGAGCACATAGCCCAAATGCTTGGACAAATTTCATCATCATCATCATCATCATCATCATCATCATCATCATCATCGTAATCACCATCAGTATCATCATCATCATCATCATCATCAGCAGCAGCAGCAACAGCAGCATCAGCATCATCGGCATCATCAGCAGCATCATCATGATCAGCAGCATCAGCATCAGCATCAGCATCAGCATCAGCATCATCATTATCATCAGCATCATCATCAGCATCATCATCATCATCAACACCATCATCATCATCATCATCATCATCATCATCATCATCATCATCATCAGCATCATCATCATCATCATCTCATCATCAGCAGCATCATCATCATCATTCTGATCATCATCATCACCACCATCATCATCATCCCCAGAATCATCATCATCATCAGCAGCATCATCATCAGCAGCATCAACAGCAGCGGTATCAGCATCATCATCATCAACATCATCATAATATTCATCATTATCATCAGCATCATCATCATAATCAGAATCATTAGCATCATCGTCACCATCATCATCACCATAATCAGCATCATAATCAGCCGCAGCATTATCATCATCAGAATCGGCATCATCACCATTATCATCAGCATCATCGGCATCATCATCATCATCATCATCATCGTCATCATCATCAGCTTCATCATCTACCTCCTCATCCTCATCCTCCGCCTCCTATTCATCCTCGTCCTCATCACCATCATCAGCATCATCATCGTCCTCATCCAAATCATCATCGTTATAATCATCAACATCATCATCATCATCATCATCAGCAGCTTCCTCCTCCTCCCCCTCATCATCATCGTCATCATCATTTACCTCCTCCTCGTCCTCCTCCTTCTCATCCGTCTCCTCCTCTTTCGCCTTCCTCTCCCAAGTGTTCCCCCCAGGGGTTCCGCAACGGCTGTGGGAGCACATAGCCCAAATGCTTGGACAAATTTCATCATCATCATCAGAATCACCATCAGTATCATCATCATCATCATCATCATCATCATCATCATCATCATCATCATCATCATCAGCATCATCATCAGCATCAGCATCAGCATCAGCATCAGCATCATCATGATCATCATCATCATCATCATCATCATCATCATCATCATCATCATCATCTACCTCCTTCTCATCATCCTCTTCCTCCTCCTCCTCCGCCTCCTCCTGATCATCACTCATCATCATAATCATCATCATCATCATCACCATCATCTCATGATCATCATCATCATCACCATCATCACCATCATCATCATCATCATCATCAGCATCATCATCATCATCATCATCATCATCATCATCATCATCATCATCATCATCATCATCATCATCATCATCATCGTTATCATCATCATCAGCATCATCATCATCTACCTCCTCCTCCGCCTCCTCCGCCTCCTCCTCCTTCTAATCCGTGCCCTCCTCTTTCGCCTTCCTCTCCCAAGTGTTCCCCCCAGGGGTTCCACAACGGCTGGGGGAGCACATAGCCCAATCGCTTGGGCAAATTTCGGCCCAGCGTTGGCCGCATGGGCGTTTCCAAAAACCAGAGGGCGGCAGTGATTCGCCGTAGGCGTCTTTGCTAATGAGAATAAAAGCCCTGGCAATCCAAACAGGATAGATAATAGATAGAGGGGATAGACGGCAACGATCCGGTTCTTGTAGAACTCGCACCAGTCTGTGATAGGCCGCGTCACGGTAGCAGACAACTGGAAGCCAGCGATGACGAAGAACATCTCCATGCTCAGCGAGGAAGCGCGAAAGCCACGTATGACTGCTGGAAAGTTGGCCCCAAAGTGCATGAATACGACCCAGAGTGCAATGACGAAACGCAATCCCAGGACCGACTTATCTGGTCGGATAACTTTGTTACGCACTCCTTCGCCGAAGGGTTCACTGATGCTGCTCTGGTTGTTCTGCAGGCCGATAGCAGCCTCGTTGTCCACAGCAACGAGGTTGAAATGTTTTGCCAGGCTGGACCGTAGGTACTTGCCCGTCGTTGTCTTCGGGATACTGTCAACGTTAGGGACGATCACAAACTGCCGCGGCAGCTTGCTAGGAGATAGGCCTTGCCCCACAAGAAACTGCACGAGATCAGCAGGTGAAATGCTGTCAACCTGCACTGGCTGCCCGACTAATCCTTCTTCTCTTCGGGCAGCGCCCATCACTGCTTGCGAAGCGACCGCGGCTGCCAGAAGGGGAGTGCCTGCGCCAGTACGGACACTGGCAGCGACGACGCATGCAGCCACCTCCTCGCCCCAGAAATCATTGGGCACGCCAAAAACAATTGCCAAATCCACTGCGTGATGCTTAGCCAATAAATCCTCCACCTCGTATGGGCTAACCTGCTCGCCACCGCGCTTGATGAGCTCCTTGCTTCGGCCAGTGACGTAGAGGAAACCAGTTGTGTCTAGATGGCCCACGTCGCCCGTCCTGAACCACCGGAACCCCTCGGTGTCTGCCTCACCGAAGAAGCAGGCCGAGTTGGCCTCGTCGTTGTTGAGGTAACCCGCTGTCACCACGCGCCCCCTGATGCAGATCTCGCCATCCTCTCCATATGGAAGGACACGGCCGCCCTCATCCGCAATGCAGACAGACACCGCGGCGGGGCTGCCCACCGTGCCCGGCGCGTCCAGGGCGTAGCCTTCCCGGCACTGGGCGATCGGCGCGCACTCCGTCATGCCGTAGGAGGGGATCACGGAGCAGCCGAAGAGCACCCTGAGCTTCTGCGCGTCCGCGTGGGGCAGGCTGGCACCGGCGTTGCGGATCAGGCGGAGGCTGTGTCGAGGTGCGGTGGCACCGCAGTGCAGCAGCAGAGCCTTGTGGATCGTGGGCACGCCGAAGTACCAAGTCGGCTCGAGCTCGCCGAGCCAGTGCACGAAGAGCTCGACGTTGAAGGAGGGGGCACAGACCACAGACCCTCCCATGAAGAGGGTGGAGAGCAAGCTGCAGGAAATGCCAGCGATATGCGTAAATGGCAAAACGTTCAAGCACACGTCTGTCTCTGCAAGCCCGAGAGTCTGGCCAATGCTGACAGCGCCTGCGTGAAGACCCTGCAAACTCAAGGGAACCACCTTCGGTTTGGATGTGGTTCCTGATGTCCGAAGAGCCAGCACAGGATCCGTGCTAGGGCGGGAGCCGCACCAACCAAGGCTCCTGCCCAGAGCTGGAGCTGCAAAATCGCGCTCCCCAGTGTCACCTGGGCTGACCGGGCAGACAAATATCCCAGCCTTGTCAGCGAGGGGGGCGATCTCATGCAAGCTCACACCCGCGACTTGCGCCGCCTTGATGATGCTCACAGAGGGCACCTTTTGCTGACGGAGCTTCACGGCATGCTTGATGCGCAACTGCTGAAACGCATCCAACAATTCCTCCTCGGACAAGGTGGGTTCAAGTGGCGCTGCGACACAGTTGCTCATGACCAGAAGCAGGGCCACGGCCAATGTCGGCCCATTGCTTAACAGCAGAGCCACGACATCTTCGGTGCCAACACCACAGATGGGAAAAAGCGAAGCCGTCTGCAAGAAACCACGAAGTTCCCTGTAGCTTAGTGGCGCCTGCGCACGGTCCGTGCTCATGATCGCCGGCCTCGCCAGGTCGGACGGATTGAAGCCATCGGTGAAGCTCATCACGGATTCCAAGTTGCATTTCACTGTTACGTTCTGAACTTGACTGTCCACGCTAATGTCTGGGTTCACCCTTTGGGTGCGAGTAGACATCGCAACAGCGTGGGAGAGCACAAGGCCCGAAATTCCACCAGCCCTCTTGGCGTATGTGGTCGAAGGCGCTTCCTCTTCCAAGCCCTTTCTTCCACTTCGGGGAGGGGACCGTCACTACTCTTCGCTGGTAGGTAGCCCCTCCCCCACTCGACGGGCCACCAACCAGTACAGATGAGAACCCCCACACCACCCCTGCCAACGAAACAATACTACTAAGTGCACGTGGCAGCAAAATCTGGATCATAAATGGGCACCCGACGATCTCTTTGCATTGGTTGCTGGCGATTGTGGCGGAGTGTGCGGTCAGATGTGTCCGCCGTGCTCTCGCCCACTATCCATATCAAGAGCCGACCCTCATGGACTGCGGGCACACAAGACACAGTGCTGACCACCCGCCGCCAGACTGCACGTGCTGTCTCGGCACGAGAGGGGGTGTCGACACATTGCCCAATGTGTGCTGTCACCTGCACTGGCACACCTCCTCCTCCTCCTCCTCCTCCTCCTCCTCCTCCTCCACCTCCTCCTCCTCCTCCTCCTCCTCCTGCTCCTCCACCTCCTCCTCCTCCTCCTCCTCCTCCTCCTCCTCTTCCTCCTCCTCTGAATCCCGGGTGCTCCTTAAATTGTGGGAGGGCGGGCGGGGGTGAGCGAGGCAGCTTGCGGCGCTCACCTCTGTGGTTTGACCCCTTCTCGTGCACCCTGCCCTGGGCCTGGGCGGGGGAGGGGCGAGGGGGTCGAGGCGTCGGAGGGCCCCAGGTGGCTCCAGGATGGTGCCAGGCAGCCCCAGCTGGGCTCCAAGATGACACCAAACTGACCAAAGATGGCTCAAGGTGGCTTCCAGAATGCCTCCCAGGTGCCCCAAGACCGCCCCAAGGCAGCCCCAAGTGGCAACGGAGCCTCCCACGGATCTTCCCGAGAGGCCATCATGCTTCAAACACATCAAGGCGTGCTCGCCCCTGAGGGGCTCCAGATGGCTCCAAGATCGCACAAGAGAGCCCGCTCGGAAGGCGGGCATGTCCCCCTACAGGCGGAGTTTGGACGAATGATCAAGAATCGTCAAAAGAGTCGAAAAGCTTTCCTAAAATACCAAAAATAGAACAATACACATATAAAAACGAACAAAAAATCAAAAACACAAAAAACAAAAAAAACAAAAAAAAAAAAAAAACGTCCCCATCCGATGGTGGGACCATCTCTGAACACTTCTCCTGCAGAGGGGGCCCGCCCGACTCAGTGCAGGCCCGCTCGGCGGGCAGGGCGAGGCCGGCCTCCGAGGGGCCCGCGAGGCGCGCCCGGTCCGTGCCGCGCCGCACGGGGCCACGGCGCGGAGAGGGAGCGCCGCACCGGGGCCGCGGCTCGGACGGGGGCGCGCGCGCGAGGCCCGGCCAGCGCACCCCGGGTCGGTGGCCTCCCCCTGGCCATCGCTCGGACGTCCATTTCCTGTGTTTTTTTCGGTTTCGTGCGTGGTTTTTTCGCCAGATGATCAAGGATGCTCCTCGATGGTCCTCGCCGAAGGAAGAATGCACACGTCCGAGCGATGCCAAGCCCCTGAGGGTGTGCGGACCCACTCGATCGAATGCTCAAGATCGAGAGAGAGAGGAGAAACAAACAACAACAACAACAACAACAACAACAACAACAACAACAACAACAACAACAACAACAACAACAACAACAACAACACCAACAACAACAACACCAACAACAACAACAACAACAACAACAACAACAACACCAACAACAACAACAACAACCCAAAGAACCGTGAAATCAGGAGAGGGAGAGAGAGAGAGAGAGGGAGAGAGAAAGAAAAAGAAAGAAATAAAGAAAGAAAGAAGGCAACCAAACATGACACAACGAACACAGTAACACCAACAACGGATGCCCCGCCCCCGCCCCCCCCACCCAAAAGCAACCCACTGCTCCACTGCATCCTAGTACACTTCCCTGATCAGGGCAGCTCGTCTGGGCATCGTTTCTGGATGGGCTGGTGGGAGTACGCGAAGCGTCAAAAATATGTTGCTGTCAGCTTGGTATGGATGCGACCGCGGCTGGCGCAGCGCAGCGGCGAGGTTTCCGCTTTGTCCGCTTTGAGCTACAACGGCGGGGCGGAGGACGCGGTGGTTGCGAGCACATACGGTGAGGGCATGGGGTAAGATAGAGCGAGAGAGAGAGAGAGGGAGAGAGAGAGAGAGAGAAAAATAGAGAGTCCATGGAGGTGTCAGGAGCGCCCCTACACCTCCAGCCTTGCGCCAGGCTGTGGGCAGCACTGCGTCGTCGTCAAGCGTCACTCCGGCGGAGATCTGTCTGCGCGAGGGCATAGGATAAAGAACCCTTGGATGAGGAATGCAGTGTGTGAAAGCCTGTGGGACTCCGATGGAGGCAAGGCCATGCATATCACAGCCGCCCTCGTCAGGTAAGGAATCCTCCAGGGTCCGAAGCCTCCTGAGCACACTCCTTGACGAACGCCCCCGCCTTGCACTAATCGGTCGGAAGATGTGAATTGAAACAATAAGTAGGAAGGCGTTGATAATAGCAAGGAAGAAGGGAAACCGCTCCATGATTGAAGCAGGAAGCCGCCGAAAGCAGATTGGGATCTGGGAATGAGCAAAAAACAAACAAACAAACAAAAAACACAAAACAACAACAACAACAACAACAACAACAACAACAATAATCACTTTACCCGAACGCTCAGTGTTCTCACCAGTGCCAGGGTTTTCATACGACGCCCGCCAATACCCCCACTTTGTGGGGGGGCCGGTTCAAGCTCTACCACATTTCCAAACGACTCTTCGCCACCACCCACACCCAGCTTCCCTCCCTATGACGTTCGGACACTTCACTTCGTGGCCTGCGGACGACCGTGGCTACTACACTGGCGCATGGGTACAGTGACTTGTTGTGGTAACATTTTCTGGACGCTAGCTTAGTATACGACTTTTCCCCCTGTTCCAACACTGGACACCTATACTGGTTTTTGGAAAAAACCATTGTTTTTTTTAGGATTCGGACAGCGCGCGCGGGTAGAAATTTTGAAAAGTCGTGCAGGTGTTTTTCGAGGACCTACGGTGCGATTCGTGTGATTTTATGATGCGCGGTGCTAGAATTCTTAAAAACCCAATGGTTTTTGGAGATTTCGGCGTGCGCGCGCGAAGAAAAAAAACGAATGTGTCCCGCATGGTATTATTTGACAGGGATGATGGCCCTGGCAGGTGCGCAACCGTTGTCGCAGAAGTTCGAAAAAGTTGCTCGCAAAAGCCCGTTTGACAGAAATGTTTAAAAAGTGTTGGGTTTCCTACGAATCCGCAAGAGCGCGCGGGATGAAATTTTGACATTTTTTTTTGAAAAACCATTGGTTTTTTTGATGTTTTTATGTTAAAATCGCTACGAACACTAAGGTTTTGGAAGGATTTCGTTTTGCGCGCGCGAATGTCCACTTTACCTTATTTTTTGCAAGGGATTCTTGAAATTTGATTATATTAGAACAAGAAATGTCATTTTATAGTGTTTTTTGCAAGGGAAAACGGATTACAACAAAACAACCGGATCTTGATGACATCGTATTACCTGAGGCTTCCTCACGAAAATGATGAAAATGTAGCTGCGGCCTAGGCGCGGCGGGGGGGGCGTGCACCAGGGGGCCCAACAATAATTATTCTTTAGAATTAATAATGTTCAACAACAATTACTAGCACGTGGGGACACTCCGTTCTCACCAGTGCCAGGGTTTTCATAGGAGGCGGGCAATACCCCCACTTTGTGGGGGGGGCGGTTCAAGCTCTACCAAATTTCCAAACGACTCTTCGCCACCACCCACACCCAGCTTCCCGCCCTATGACGTTCGGACACTTCACTTCGTGGCATGCGGACGACCGTGGCTACTATTTCAAGGCCCCGCGGCCGACGACGACGGCGTGCGCGCGCGAAGAAAAAACGAATGTGTCCCGCATGGTATTATTTGACAGGGATGATGGCCCTGGCAGGTGCGCAACCGTTGTTGCAGAAGTTCGAAAAAGTTGCTCGCAAAAGCCCGTTTGACAGAAATGTTTAAGAAGTGTTGGGTTTCCTACGAATCCGCAAGAGCGCGCGGGATGAGATTTTGACAATTTTTTGTTGAAAAACCATTGTTTTTTTGATGTTTTTATGTTAAAATCGCTCCGAACACTAAGCTTTTGGAAGGATTTCGTCTTGCGCGCGCGAATGTCCACTTACCTTATTTTTTGCAAGGGATTCTTGAAATTTGATTATATTAGAACAAGAAATGTCATTTTATAGTGTTTTTTGCAAGGGAAAGCGGGGGGGAACAAAACAACCGGATCTTGATCACATCGAATTACCTGAGGCTTCCTCACGAAAATGATGAAAAATGTAGCTGCGGCCTAGGCGGCGCAGGGGGGCCGTGCACCAGGGGTCCCAACAATAATTATTCTAGAATAAATAATGTTCAACAACAACGACAACAACAACAACAACAATCATTTTACCCGAACGCTCAGTGTTCTCCCAGTGCCAGGGTTTTCATGCGACGCCAGCCAATACCCCCACTTCGTGGGGGGGCAATGCAAGCTCTACCAAACATCCACACGACTCTCGGGAACCACCCACACCCAGCTTCCCGCCCTATGACGTCAGGTCACTTCACTTCGTGGCGCGCGGACGATCGTGGATACTACACTGGCGTGGAGTACACACCCGCAGAGGTTGATCACTTGTTTGGGCCCCGCATGTGCCCCGGATTTTGATATTTTTCGGATGAGAAAGTCTTGCGTTTGCATATGTTTTCGGAACATCGCATCTTGAAATTATTGAAATCACATTATGTTTGGCAGGATTTCGGCACGCGCGCGCGGCGGCCGCGCGCATGTGCACTTCGTGTCATTTTTTGCAAGGGATGGTGGCCCTCGTAGGCTCGCAACCGTTGTTGCAGAAGGTCGAAGCACCTGAAAAAGGTTCCTCGCAAAGGCCCTTTTAACAGAAATGTTTAAAATCTGGTGGGTTTCCTAGGAATCCGCAAGAGCGCGCGGAAGGACATTTTGACAATTTTTTCTGAGAAAACCATTGGGTTTTTGATATTTGTATGTTAAAATCGTTACGAAACCTAAGGTTTTGGAAGGATTTCGTCTTGCGCGCACGAATGTCCACTTTACCTTATTTTTTGCAAGGGATTCTTGCAATTTGATCAAGTAAAAACAAGAATTTTCATTTTCTATTGTTTTTTGCAAGGGAAAACGAGCGTCAACAAAAACCGGATCCGGAGCTCATCCACTTTTCTGAAGCTTTCGCGAAAAAATGATGAAAATGTAGCTGCGGCCTAGGCGCGGCGCAGAGGTCGCGCACCAGGGGTCCCAACAATAATAATTCTTTAGAAGGAATAATGTTCAACAACAACAACAACAACAACAACGACAACAACAACAACAACAACAACAACAACAACAACAACAACAACAACAAAAAAAAAACGACTTTCGACAAGCGATGTGTACTTGTTCTGTCTGGGACGCCGCTCCGCGTGGCACCGCCCCGCCCACCTGGCTGGAAGAACAAAGAGCTCCCAAAGATTGATGCTTCGGAGGTCGGCGCGGATCCCTTGGACCCCTGGCGACTCCAACACCGCCCCCGGCGCGCTCCGCACGTCAAGGATGGGTGACTACCTACCAGACCACCCCAAACCAACCCGAAGATCCGAATTGGACCCGAATTTCGGGTTGGAGGGGGTACGGGTTCCATGTGTTTTCTCGATGTTCCCCGACCCCCCTCACACTGGAAATCGAGGGCAAATTTGGGCCTTCGGGTTGGGTTGGGGTGGTTTGGTGGCTGGTGAGATGGGGGCTCCAGCGCAGACCCCAGAAATCCGCTCGGACCTCCGGAAGTGTACGTCCATGCTGCTTTTGCTTCTTGTCGCATGGATGAGGGGCAGCGAGAAGGAGGGGCTGGCTCAGGGGTGCACATCCATCCCCCCCCCTCACGAGCTTCGAACGTGTCCGTATCCACGCCCTCGCGGTTTGGATCACCGGGCCCGCACCCGTAGATACGCGGTCGCATGGACACGTTCCGCGCGGGGCATCCCCGTGTCCGCGGGGTCGCAGCCCGGGGGGCCTGGCACGCGAGGCACGGCCGGCGTGCTACCGTCAAAGGAACGCTGGTCAGGGAACGGAGGGGCTTTCTTCTGGCCAGGGCGAGCTCCGGCCACGGAAAAAAAGGCTCCCCGGCCTGGACATCTCGGGAGCGGCCCGCAGTCCAGGGAGGGCCCATGCTGCGCCCAAAGTGGGCCTGGCTTCGGCGTCTCGACCTTCTGCGGAGGGGGAGCCAGTGCTGTCTGCAGGGAGCTACGAGATGTGAACCCTGGACAGACGACAGCCAGTGCGCTGTGGGGCTGCAGCATTTGATACTGTGGAGGCGCAGGCGCTGCCACCATTGTGGCCCAGACCACTACGAGAACTAGCCACGCTGATGTCCACGAGCTCGAGGGGCAACGACAGGGGGAGATAGGCATAGGGGGGAAGCATCGACCTGGAATCGGCGATACGGTGCCGATAGATCGGCGATAGGCCCCCGACAGTGAATCCGCACATTCCTGGGCAGGTTGGGGCTATTGGGCCCCTATCGGCGATCAGTGGGCGATTGGGGGCCGATGCATCCCGTCCTGTGCCTATTCCCCCCCAATCGTTGCCCCTGAGAGCTCCTCACATTCCTTCGGCTGCGATCCCCACGTTGCCCCCCGCATGGGGAGCTCCGCCACTGGGACGGCCCCCCCCCCCTGCGGTGGCCTCCAGGGCGTCCTCCCCGGCCCCGCAGGCTCGCAAGAGAGGCCGAGGGCCGAGGAGCACGAGGACGACGAGGACCGAGGAGGACGAGGACGACGAGGATGACGAGGATCGAGGATCGAGGATCGAGGATCGAGGATCGAGGATCGAGGCAGGCAGCTTCCAGGGGCGGGGCCCCTGGAAGCCACGGCGGTGGCGGCGCGGAGAGGGCCCGTGTCCGGGGCGGCCCGCTCGCGCCCGCGCCGTGCCCCGAGGGGACCGCTGGGGGGCGCACAGGACCTCTGCGGGGTCTCCAGGGGGGGGTGGGGCCTGCGGAGCGACGTGCCCAGCGCTTCGACGGTAGTTTCCTCCAACTCCTCCTCCTCCTCCTCCTCCTCCTCCTCCTCCTCCTCCTCCTCCTCCTCCTCCGCCTCCTCCGCCTCCTCCTCCTCCTTTTCCTCCTCCACCACCTCCTCCTCCCTCCCCCTCTCCTCCTCCACTCCCATCCCCCTCCCTCTCCTCCTCCTCCTCCTCTTCCTACTCCTCCCACTCCCCCTCCCCCCTCCTCCTCCTCCTCCTCTCCTCTCCTCCTCCTCCTCCTCTCCTCCTCCTCTCTCCTCCTCCTCTCCTTCCTCCTCCTCCTCATCCTCCTCCTCCTCCTCCCCTCCTCCTCCTGAGGTAGACTCGACCGGTCTGGAAGTATCCTTCGATTCAGTTCCCAGAGGCGCCACAGGGCCCAGGCACACAGTCCGAAGCCGCCCCCTTGGAGGTCGAAAGGTGATACTTACGCAGTCTGTCCCTCACCGCACGACTGTGAGGGTTCCCCCTGATCCAAAATAGCAAATGGTCACCCGCATGGTCTCCCATATGTTCTCTCGCATGGTCTCCCGCATGGTCTCCCACATGGTCTCCTGTATGGTCTCCCGCATGGTCTCCCGCATGGTCTGGTCTCCCGTATGGTCTCCCGCATGGTCTCTCGTGTAGTCTCCCGCATGGTCTCCCGCATGGTCTTCCGTATGGTCTCCCGTATGGTCTCCCGCATGGTCTCCCGCATCGTCTCCCGTATGGGTTTCCCGGATGTTCTCCCACATGGTCTCCCGCATGGTCTTCCTCACGGTACCCGGCATACTCTTCCGCATGGTCTCCCGCATGGTCCCTTGCACGGTCTCCCGCAGGGTCTCCCGTATGGTTTACCGCATTGTCTCCTGGATGGTCCCCCGTACTCCCGCATGGTCGTCCGCATGGTCTCCCATGAAGTCTCCCGTATCGTCTCCCGTATGGTCTCCTGTCTGGCCTCCCCGTACTGTCTACCACATGGTATCCAGCATGGTGTCCCGTGAACTTTCCTGCGTGCTCTCCCGCAATCACTCCCCGCAGGGTCTCCCGTTTGGTCTCCCGCGTGGTCTCCCATGTGGTCTCCCGCATTGTCTCCCGCATGGTCTCCCGTACGGTCGCCTGCACGGTATCCCGTATGGTCTCCCGCATGGTCTCCCGCATGGTCTCGCGAATGGTCTCCCGTATGGTCTCCCCTATTTTGCACAGCCTTCCCTCTGGTCTCCCGCATGGTCTCCCGCATGGTCTCCCGTATGGTCTCCCGTGGAGGTTCACGTACGGTCTACTGTATGGTTTCAGGTATGACTTCCCGTATGATCTCCCATATCGTCTCCCGCGCATAGTCTCCCGCATGGTCTCCCACAAGGTCTCCCGCATGGTCTCCCGTATGGTATCCCGTATGGCCTCCCGTATGGTCTCCCGCATGGTCGCCCGTGTGCTATCCCGTTTTGTCGCCAGCATGGTCTCCCATACTTCATACATCCTCCCATCTGGTACCCAGCCTGGTCTCACGCACAGTCTCCCATACGGTCTCCAGTATGGTCTCCCGCATGGCATCCCGCATGATCTCCGGCATGGCTTTTCAGAGTTTAGCATTTGCTGCAGCACTCTGTCTAGTAGGCTTCGCTACATTCAGGTGCTACATGTAGTACTGTGATTGCAGTTGGGGCCATTATGCTGCCATGTAATGCGCTATTGTCTATTGTTCCTGCTCCTCCTCCTCCTCCTCCTCCTCCTCCTCCTCCTCCTGATCCTCCTCCTCCTC
>CAUYUJ010014189.1:230000-235023 GCA_963575745.1 Prorocentrum cordatum | reverse complement strand
ACTACTACTACGACTACTACTACTACTACTACTACTACTACTACTACTACTACGACTACTACTACGACTACTACTACTACTACTACTACTACCACTACTACCACTACCACTACCCCTACCACTACCACTACCACTACTACAACCATTACTACCACTACCACTACTGCTACTACTCCTACTCCTACTACTCCTACTAGTACTACTACTACGACTACTACGACTACGACTACTACTACTACTACTACTACTACTACTACTACTACTACTACTACTACTACTACGCTTTACTTGTTATAGTGTTAGCATTACGAGTGTCACTACATTTACGACTCGCATTAGTATTCGATGTAGTAGCACCACCATTATTACGAATGGCATTCCCATTAGTAGGTTTCATTGTATCATTCATATTAGCATGATAAGTGTTAGTAGTATGATCGTTACGACTATAAGAAAGTATTACTAACACTTCCTCAATTACTATTACTCGTTTGTGCCTTCTTCTAGCACGGAGGAGGGGCATCGACAAGGGGGTACTGGCTCAGCGGAGGAACCAAGCTCCACCGTTGTACCAGGTTGTTCGGTTTTTCCGTTGTACCAGGCTCTTGCGTTGTGTGCGCGCGCGGCGAGAACTGTTGCGACGAGAGGAAGAGGTAGCGACCCCAGGCAGCGCCAAGAGAACATGTGCAAGAATCGCGCCCCGCGGGGGTGCTGACGACGCTTGCCGCGGGATGAGCACTGGCGCCAGGCATGAAAGACCAGGGCTGCGCGCTGGGCGCGCCCGGGCATGCCGAGCGAGGAGGGGGAGGAGGAGGAGGAGGAGGAAGAAGAGGAGGAGGAGGAGGAGCAGGAGGAGGAGGAGGAGGAGGAGGAGCATGGAGGAGGAGGAGGAGAAGGAAGAGAAGCAGGAGCAGGAAGAGGGGGCGCCTGGTGAACGGAGCCTCGCCCGGGCAGGGGCGCGGGGGAGAGGGGGGCCCCGCCGCCGACCCGAGGAAACCGCGCGGCCCTCCGAGAGGCTGTGGTCACGTGGCTGTGGTTCCTCTGCGAGCGGTTGCTCCTCTGCCGTGCTCCCCCTGAGATCCTGGCGTTGCGTTTTTTTCGCAACGGGCGCTTTCGCCCCGTTTCGGGCCCCGGGACCCTCTCAGATCGACCTGGCTCGAACAGACGCATTGGGTCTAGGGCTCCGGGCGTGATCTTTTTACCATGTTGCAATTTGGCATTTTTGTTTCGAAGCGTCGGATCTCAGGGTCTGTAGCTGTTGTTCCTCGCCACGCGTGCAGTGAGCCATTTGCTGGCAGGCCAATTGCCTAGCTGACGTGTTTACTGTGCGCCGTCCAGCGGCAGCGCCTGATCCAGACGTGGTCGACTCCGAAGCCAGGGCACACCAGTGCTTACCCCACGCGGGGAGCCGCGTCTACTTCCGCCGGCTTCCTCCGGCGGAGCCGCCCTCGCTACACTTAAGCTAGACTCTGGCGGCCTTCCGCCAGCTTTCCGCCAGCTCTCGATTCCTCGAAGTCGACGCCCTGTGGAACGGGAGGCCGCGGAGGAGGAGCCGAGGCCCCGCTTGGAACGCCCTTCGTCGACGGCCGAAGCTCCGGGATGGGCCTGCCGGGCACAGCGGGCTGCTAATCTCGCCGCGAGCTGCAGGTCTGCGGTCGCGCCCTGCCCCACCTCATGATGATGATGAGGAGGAGGAGGAGGAGGATGGTCATGATGATGATGATGATGATGATGATGATGATGATGATGATGATGATGATGATGATGATGATGGTGATGGTGATGATGATGATGATGGTGGTGGTGGTGGTGATGGCGGTGGTGATGCTGATGATGGTGTGAAGATGATGGCGACAGAATTGACGATGGTGTGATGAGAACGATGATGGCGGTGGTCATGGCAATGATGATAGTGATGATGATGATGATGATGATGATGGTGATGATGATGGTGATGGTGACGGTGATGACGGTGATGATGATGTTGCTGGTATTAGTGCTGATGGAAAATGATGAGGAGAAGGATGAAGAAGACTATGATGATGAAGATGACGATGACGATGACAACTAGAACCATGATGATTATGATAACGGCGATGTGATGATGATGATAATGAAGATGATGACGATACTGGTGCTGATGATGATGAGGATGATGCTGATGATGATGCAATGAAGATTATGGCAACGGTGGTTATGATGATGGTGATGATGGTGATGATGGTGATGATGAGAATGGTGATGGTGATGACGATGATGACATTGATGGAGATGATGATGGTGATCCCGATGATGGTAATGGTGATGGTGATGATGATGATGACCATGATGACGATGATGACAATGAGAATGATGGTGATGTCAACGACGACGACGATTATGATGATGATGATGATAGTGGTGATGATGATAATGATGATGATGATGATGACAATGGTGGTGGTGGTGATGTGATGTGACACCTGGTGATGATCATGATTATGACGATGACGATGACGATGATGATGATGCTGATGATGATGATGGTGGTGATGGTGATGATGGTGATGATGATGATGATGATGATGATGATGATGATGATGGTGATCATGATGGTGGTGATAATGCTGATAATGATGACGGTGCCGCAAGTCATCGGCGACGACGAGCTTCAGCAACGGCAGCAGCTTCGCTCGAGCGTCGGCGGAGGGAGGGGGAGGGCGAAGAGGGTACGGATCTCTGCGCGGAAGCTCTGCCGAAACTGAAAACGGCGGGCCATCGCGCGCGCGCCCAACGGCCAGGCGTGCGCGAGGGCGTCGCGAGCGCGGGAGCGAGCGGACCTCAGCTCACCCATCGCGCCGCCGAGCTGCCGCCGCGAGCGCTCTCAGCGGCGGGGGCCAGTCGGCATGCCGGCGCCCGCGGCCTCGGCCCTCGCTCTCACGCCTCGCCGCGGGGGGGTGTCCCCGTCGTCGGCGCTGGAGGGGGTGATCTCCCCCTCCGAGCGGTGGTGAGGGCGATCTCCCCCCCCCGCACGCTCATCCTGCACCGTCGGTGCCTGGGGCCACGGGCCCCCACTCCTCCAGCGGGATGGGCGCGCCGCACACGCCCCCGGAGGTGGGATCGAGGCCGTGCGTCAGCCTGCCCAGGCGGGTAGCCGCCCTCGTGTTCCGGGGCCCCCTGCCGCACTCGTCCAGCAACCGCGGCATGCGTCATGATGATGATACTGAAGATGGTGAAAATGATGATGATGATGATGATGATGATGATGATGATGATGATGATGATGATGATGATGATGATGATGATGATGATGCTGAGGATGACGATGGTGATGATGGTGGTAGTGACGATGATGATGATGCTGTAACGATGATTGTGTTGATGATGATGATGATGATGATGATGATGATGATGATGATGATGATCAGCGTCATGATGATGATCATCATCATGACGATAATGATGATGATGATGATGATGGTGATGGTGATGATGGTGATGATGGTGATGATGATGTTGATGCTGATGATTGTGTTGATGACGATACCGATGATGATGACGATAATGATAATGTTAATGATGATGATGATGATGATGATGGTGATGATGATGGTGCTGGTGATGATGATGAGGAGTATGCTGCTGATGAGAATGATGATGATGATGATGATGATGATGCTAGTAATGGTGCGGATGATGCCCTGATTATGGTGGTGATGGTGGTGACGATGATGAGCCCGATGATGATAATGATGATGATGTGGAGGGGGATGGTGATGTTGATGATGATGGTGGTGATGGTGATGATGGTGGTGATGAAGATCCACATCATCATCACCATCGTTATCATGATTAGCATCATCGTCCTCAGCATCACCATCATCACCATCATCAGCAGCATCAGTATCATCATCATCAGCATCCTTATCATCACCAATCCCCTTCACCACTCCCCTTCATCCTTCTCGTCCTTCCTTCCTTGTCCGCCTCCTCCTTCTCCGCCTCCTCCTCCCCATCATCACCATCATCAGCAGCAGCGGCATCATCATCCTGCCCTCCCCACCCTACTGCAATAGTCCTCCTGACCGCGTCCCTCTCCTCCTATTCCTGGGCCTCCTCCTCGACCTCATCCTCCTCCTCCTCCTCTTCATCCTCCTCCTGCTCCGCATTATCTCCTCCTCCTCCTCCTCCTGCGCCTCATCATCCTCATCCTCATCATCCTCCTCCGCATCACCATCATCATCATTAACATCATCATCTTCATCATCATCACCACTACCAACATCATCACCATCATCAACCTCATCATCAGCAGCATCGTCAGAATCATCATCTTCTTCATCATCACCATCAGCAGCAGCATCAGCAGCAGCATCGCCAATAACAAACACAACGGCAGCAACAGCAACATTATCACCACCAGCATCATCAACATCAGCATCAGCATCATCATCAGCATCATCGCCATCATCATCAGCATCATCGAAACCACCATCAGCAGCAGCAGCTTCGGCAGCATCAGCATCGTCATCATGGTCGTCAGCAGCAGCAGCAGCAGCAGGCACATCGTCATCGTCACCACCGTCATCATCAGCAGCAACAGCATCAACATCAGCCCCGTCATCATCATGATCCTCAGCATCAGCCTTAACAAGATTATCAGCATCATCATCCTCAACCCCCTTCATCCGCATCCTCCTCAACATCAGCCTCGTGACCACCAGCATATATCATCACCAGCAGTAGCAACATCATCATCAGCATCAGCATCAGCATCGCCATCATCGTCGGGATTTAGAGCTGCGCCTCCCCAACCAGCACCTGCCAAAACGATGTTTGTTGCTTGCAACGCAAAAGACTTCACGGGAGTTGGAACTGCATCTCCCCGACCAGCACCTGCCAAAATGTGCAGAATCTTCCAGCGGGATTCGGAATTGCGTCTCCCCGGCCACCACCTGCCAAGATGTGCAATATCCTTCACGGGCGCTGAAGCTGCGCCTCCCCAACCAACACCTGCGAGAATGTGCCGAATCCTTCATCCCCA
>CAUYUJ010014189.1:180000-225000 GCA_963575745.1 Prorocentrum cordatum | reverse complement strand
CGACGGCGACGGCGACGGCGACGGCGACGGCGACGGCGACGACGACGGCGACGGCGACGGCGACGGCGACGGCGACGGCGACGGCGACGGCGACGGCGACGGCGACGGCGACGGCGACGGCGACGGCGACGGCGACGGCGAACGACGGCGACGACGACGACGACGACGACGACGACGCTCTGGAGCCGAAAGCTTCTCCCAGAGAGGGGTGCTCCCCCTCTACGCGCTCGCGCATTATTTGGGCACTCTCCGTTGTCCAACTCGAGAAGGCTCTAAGAAGGGCCCCCGCTTTCCAAGAGGGGCCAAGAGGCCCAGAAAGCGACCCCAAGACGGCTCACAAAGCCCCAAGAAGAGCCCAAGATCGTCCCGAAAACAAACAGAAGAGAAGGCCCCAAGATGGCGCCATGAGCGCCGCAAGAGGGCCACGAAACAGGACAAACCAGCAACGTCGGGCCCTCTCAAACGGAAGGCGATTCCGTCCCCATGCTGGCCATGTCTGACACGCCGGTATGTCCCCCAAATCGGCGAGCCGACTTATTGGCCGTGGGGGGATGAGATCGTCGCCATGGCGGAAACGGGTTCGAGCAAATTGCCAGGGTTGTGCCTAAACTGGCCCTGGGGGGAGTTTTAGGCAGATTCGCGCCTCTGTACTTGGCGATCGTGTGTGGCATCCTCGGAAGCAAATGTTCGATGTTGGCGACACCTACATCTGAATAACCACTGGCTGGACCTCACCAGCGCGTCGGAAGGAGAAGCGCGGGCATACGGCAGGTTCGTGTCGTGTCGACCCTGGTGTAGGTTCCCGACATCGCGGGGATCGTTCAACCTTGAACGATCGGCCGTTCCCGAAACGTCCAAATCCTTCCACATCGAACGATTCTGGGTCGCCCGCGGCGTTCAACGTTGAACGCCGCTGGCGGGGTCGCCGCCGGACGACCCTACACGAACCTACCGTACGCTTCGGCGGCGAAGCGGGGTTGATGCGAGTCCTTCGGACGGAGGTTGGCGGATGTCCTCTCCTGGCCTTCAGAAGCTCGGGCGGTCCTGGCCTAAGACGGCCTGCCATCTGTGCCCCACTGGCCCACCGCTCCAGCGGCGAGCACATAACAGGCGTGGCCCTGCGGAAGCTGCGAGGACAACCACGCTGAGGCCCGTCCAAATACTCGTCCTCGCCTTAGGCCTCGTCGTCGGTGTCGTTCGCCTCTTCTTCCTCCGCCTCCATTCCCTGTCCTTCCTAATCCCTTCCGACCGCCATCCCCGTCCTCTGCCCCCCCCCCCGAGGTCCCGAGGTTGAACCGTAGCTTGCGTCAAAGAGCGCGCAATTGATTGCTCCAGCAAATAGCGCCATCGATGACGCCAGAGGTGCCGCCATTGGTGGCGCAATAGTTTGCGCCGTGGGTTGCGCCAGAGGTGGCTCCATGGGCTGTACCAGACGTTGCGCACTAGGTTGCGCCATGGATTGCTGCAGATTGTTGCGTCGGGCGCTGCGCCGTGGGGTTGCTCGAGGTTGCGCCATGGATTCTGCCATGGATCGTGCCACAGGTGGCGCTACAGGACGCGCCACAGTCTGCACCACTAGGCAGCACGAACTGCTGCGCAAGAGGAGGCTGCGCTATGGGCTGGGCTGCGCCATACAGCCACGGCACCGCCAGAAGGAACGCCAAACAAGGAGCGAAGGGGCCTTCCTGGCCGCGGCGGGCCTCGTCCACGAACAGGCTCCCCGACCCCGACCCGAGGAACGGGCCGACAACCCGAGGCCCCCCGGGGCCCAGAGTGATCCCTCTGTCGGCGCCCTGACTGCAGGTTGCGCCAGGGGGCACAGAAACTTGAGAGGCCGCACTGCTGGAGTTTCAGCCACAGGTTGCGCCCACGGCAGCCGAAATGAAACTACCCGCTGTTGGTTGCACAGCGGGTTGCGCAGTGGGCTGCGGAACCTCAAAAAGGGCTTCGAGTGGCTGCGTCCTAGGCTGTGCCCTTGGCCGCCGAAACTTAAACAGCCTGAGGTTTGTTCCGCAGTAGGGTTCGCCCCCAGCCGCCGTTCAGTCAGCTCACTAAGACAAATTCGGGCTACGCCAAAAAACAGTCAAGGAGGCCCCCAAGTTTGCTAAAGAAGGCCCCCAGGGTATCCAAGACCAGCCAAAGAGACCTAAACTCAGCCCAAGAATGCCCAAAGATCTCCAAGACCGCCCAACTGACCCAAAATGGCGCCGAGGGGCCTTCGCGGCCTTCGAGGCCTCGCTTGGGAGAAGGCGATTGAAAGATGAGCTGTCGCCACTACTCACAGAATTCAATGTGCATCGAGGGTGTCCGAACCGACTGGTGAACGTTTTCATATTCGACGTTTCGACATTGGGCAGCAGAGGGTGAAGGGGGGAGGCCTCCAGACCTCTGCTTCATGCGCTTGTTTGCAACAATGCGTCCTATGGCAACAGTGAGTCCTATGGGGGAGACTCCACCTGCTTGAAACAGGCGCCAAAAACAGCCAAGATCTACTCCATGGGGGGAGGGGCGAGGGCCCGCGCCGATCGGCAAAACCATGAATAAGACAACGATCTGGGGGCACAACTTGGCACAGTGTGGTCAACCCAGCTCACGACACTACTTGCCCTGCCGCTGGCCTACCTGCAAATTAATCTACTATCAGTTGGGGCTTGCGGCTCGCTAGTGCAAGTCTGCAAACAGATGCCCTCACAAGCTGACAGCTGGGGCGCCAATAATGCCCGAGGCACGCCGAGGGCCGCCGAAGCACCCCGAGGGCCGCCGAGGGCCGCCGAGGGCCCCGGAGCCGCAGCCTCCCGCTCGCCCCTCTCGCGCTCCTCCGCGGCTCGCCGGCGCTCGGCCTCCTCGGCGGCCTGGGGCGGGGTGGCCGTCGCCAGAGCCAAAAGCGCCGGCCGGAGGCCGCGGTTTGGCCCCGACCTGGAGGGCTGCCGGGCGGCGGACGCCGGTCGCTCCACTCCTCCACAGCCACCTCTCTCCTCATGCCTCGCTCTTCCTCCTGCTGCCCTTGCTCTTCCACTGGCCTCGTCCTCCCGTCTCCTCCTCCGCCTCCTCCTCCTCCTCCTCCTCCTCCTCCTCCTCCTCCTCCTCACCGATCGTACGCAGGTCCGCTGACCTAAATTAAACCTCGCCGCCATCCCTGGGGGGCTGCGACCTGCGAAACTGCCGCCACGTTCGAGGGTTGCGAGGGGGGTCAAGCGGAGTGACGTCATACGCGGACCTACACACCTCGCCGTCTCTGGGGGGCTGCGATCTGCGAAACTGTCGCCACTGCCGAGGGCTGCCAGGAGGTCCTGTGGAGTGACGCCATACGCGGACTAAAATTTGACCTCGCCATTCCTTGGGACTGCGATCTGCGAGACTGTCGCCACTTTCAAAAGGTGATCGGGGGTCCTGTGGAGTGACGTCATACGCGGACCTAAACTGAACATCGCCATCCCTGGGGGGCTGCGATCTTCAAAACTGTCGCCAGTTTCAAGGGCTGATGAGGGGTCCAGCAGACTCACGTCATACGCAGACCTAAACTACACCTCGCCATTCCTGGAGGGGCTGCGATCTGTGAAACTGGCTCAACCTTTGAAGGCTGTTGAGGGGGGGCCAGCGGAGCGACGCCATACGCAAACCTAAATTGGACCTCGCCACCCCTGGGGGCTGCAATCTGCGAAACTAACGCCACTTTCAAAGGCTGCTGGGGGGTCCAGCAGAGTGACGTCACGCGGACCTAAACAACACCGCGCCATCCCTGGGGAGCGCGATCTGCGAAACTGGCGTCACTTTTCAAGGCTGCTGGGGGGGGGTCCAGCGGCGTGGCGTCATGCGCAAACCTAGATTAGACCGCGCCATCCCTGGGGGCTGCGATCCGCGAAACTGTCGCCATGTTCAAGGGCTGCTGAGGGGTCCAGCGGAGTGACGTCATACACAAACCTAAACTACAGTTCGCCATCCATGGCGGGCTGCGATCCGCGAAACCGTCGCCATTTTTCAGGGCCGTTGAGGGGTCGGTCCAGCGGAGTGAGGTCATACGCAGCCCTAAATTACACCTCGCCTTCCCTGCGAAACCGCCGCCACTTTCGAGGGCCGCTGAGGGGCCCAGCGGAATGACGTCATACTCAAACCTAAACAACATCGCCTTCCCTGGGGGGCTGCGATGTGCGAAACCGTCGCCACTTTCGAGGGCTCCTTGGGGGGTCCAGCGAGTTCACGTCATACGCAGAGACCTAAACTTCACCCCGCCATTCCTAGGGGGGGCTGCGATCTGCGAAAGTGTCGCCACTGCCGAGGGCTGCTCGGGAGCCCAGCACGGTGACGCTTTTCGCAGACTGAACCAAGACCTCGCATTTCTGGCGGCGGGGCGGCTGCGATGTGCGAAACCGTCGCCACTTTCGAGGGCCCCTTGGGGGGTCCAGCGAGTTCACGTCATATGTAGAGACCTAAACTATACCCCGCCATTCCCAGGGGGGGCTGCGATCTGCGAAACTGTCGCCACTGCCGAAGGCTGCTCGGGAGCCCAGCAGGGTGACGCTTTTCGCAGACTGAACCAAGACCTCGCATTCCCGGCGGCGGGGTGGCTGCGATGTGCGAAATTGTCGCCACTTCCGAGGCCTGCGAGGGAGTCTAGCGGAGTGGCGTCACACGCGGACGTAATAAAACTTCGAGATCCTGGGGCGGCTGCGATGTGCGAAACTGTCGCCATTTTCGAAGGTTGTTGGGGGGTCCAGCGGAGTGGCGTCATACGCGGACCTAAACTAGACGTCGCAAACCTTCGGGGCTGCGATCTGCGAAACTGTCGCCGCGTTCGAAAGCTGCTGGGGGAGGGGCCCACAAGAGTGACGACACCTCGCCTTTCCTAGGGGGAGCGCGATCCGCGAAACTGTCGCCATTTTCGAAGGCTGATGGGGGGGTCCACTGGAGTGGCGTCATGCGCAAACCTGGATTAAACCTCGCCATTTTTGCGGGGCTACGATCTGAGGAAACGTCGACACTTTCCAAGGCTGCTGGGGGCCAAGCGGAGTGACGTCATACGCAAACCTAAACTACAGTTCGCCATCCACGGCGGGCTGCGATATGCGAAGCCGTCGCCGCTTTCGTTACGGGGCATCCAACGGGTTAACATCATACGAAGACCTACCCTCGCCATCTCTGGGGGTGGCTGCGATCTGCGAAACTGCCGCCACTTTCGCGGGCTGCTGGTGGGGTCCTTCGGACTCACTTCATACACAGACCTACACTGAACCTCGCCATCGCTGGCACGGCTGCGATATGCGAATCTGTCGCCAGTTGCAAGGGCTGCTGGGGGTCCATGGAATAGCGTCACGCGCGCACCTACACTAGAATTCGCCATCAGGGGCTTGCGATCAGCGACGCTGTCGCCACTTTTGAAGAGAAGACTAAGTTGGACATCGTCACCCTTGGGAGGGTGCGATATGCGAAAATGTGTCCACTTTCGACGGTTCCTTGGGGGGTCCAACGAGTGGCGTTTCACGCAGATTCAAGCTGGATCTCGCCATCCCTGGGGGTTGTGGTCTGCGAAGGTGGCGCCACTTTTGAAAGCTCCTGGGGGGTCCAGCGGAATGACGCCCCATGCAGATCCTGAGGAAAAGAAAAAAATCGCATTACAAAGAAATAGAAAAAAAACAAGAAAACTACAAAAAAGGAGAGAAAACTAAAAAAAAAAAAAAAAAAAACAAAAAAAAAAAAAAAAACCTCGCCGTGCCCGTGAGCTGCAATCTGCGTCACTGTGGCCACTTTCGCGGACTGCTGGGGTGGTCAACAGAGCGACGTCCTGCGCGGACCCTGATTCGATCTCGACATGCCCGCGAGCTGCGATGTGTGAAAGTGTCGCCCCTCTACAGAGCCGCTGGGGGGTCCAGCGGAGTGACGCCCTACGCAGACTCAGACTAGACCTCGCCATTCCTGGAGGGCTGCGAACTGCGAAACGGTCGCCGCATCCGAGGGCTGTGCGGGGGCCAAGCAGAGTGACATCCCACGCAGATCCACGTTAGCTGTGAGTTCCTTTCCCGCGGGCCGCCCGAAGACCTGGCGGCGCGCCTGCGGGTTTTCGGTTCCCGCGCTGCAAGGTACCAGAAGGAAGCGGGAAACGTGGCGGGCGAGCTCGGCCTCGCTCGCTTCTTGCACAAGCTATGAAAAGCTGATCCTTTGGAGCGCCAGAGCGACATGGCGCGAGTCACGACGCTTGCTTACCCAGCGTGCCCCTGGAAAATGATCGCCACCCTCCTTCCTCATCCTGCCTCTTTCGTTGTGGTCCCCTTCCTCATTCCACCGTCTCGCTGCTGCTGCCGCATGAACTTTTCAGCCCCTCTTGCGTCGTTTTCCCCTCCTCGTTCCCACCCCATATCCTCTTCGAGCCCGGGGCCTCAGTCCTCGTTTTTTCTGCCACTGTCCTGCGAGTCGCACAACTCGCGCTTCCCTCATAGCTCGCACATCTGATGGCGCACCCTGGCGTACGTCACGGGGTAATTTTCGCAAGAGCAGCCCAGTGGCAGGGAACAGGGAAACGACACGACACGCCGACGAGCAACGACCGAGGACAGACGAACGTCGCAGGCGCGGGGGGGGCGGAGGGAAGGAAGGGGGGAGGGGGGGAGGGAGGGAGGCGCGCCGGCCCGCGCCAGGCCCGGCGGGCCTCGGCCCCAGACGGCCACGGCAACGCGCAGCCAGGCGCCGCGCCCTGGCGCGGCTAGCCCTCGGCGCCAGCCAGCAGCTCGGCGAGCTTGCAGAACTGCGGCGCCGCAAAGCGCAGCACGCGCCGCGCGACCCGGCCGCGGACCGCGGCCAGGCGCTGCCCGTCGGGCAAGCTGAAGCGACGCGCGGCGGCCCTCGCCGCAGGCCAGCAGATGCGCTGAACGAGGGCGCGCACCTCCGCTCGCACGGCCTCGGCGGCTTCGGCGGCCGCCGTCTCCGCAGCCGCGGCCAAGGCCTCCGCCTGCGCCGCCTCCGCGGCGCGAGCTGCCGCTGCCGCGCGCGCGGCCGCCGCGGCGGCTTCGGCGAGCTCCTCGGCGCAGTCGGCCCGCGCGTCCTCGGCTGGCTCGGCGGCCATCGGCGGGGCTGCGAACCTCGCGGCTTCCTCGGTCAGTCCAGGGCGCCACATCCCCTGCCCGGTGGAGGCCGCCTGGCCCCGAGCCCGCGGTGGGGTCGCCACGCAGGCTGACCGGGCAGCCCAACCCACCCGAGCCCGTCGTACTCGAGCTCGATGGGGCGGTCGCACCACCGCCGCGGGCGGAGTTTCCGTCGGAGCATTCTTCGTCGCAGCCCCCGCCGGGGGACTGCTGTCGGAGCTGCCCTCGAAGCTGCTGGCGCCCCCGTCGTTGCTGCCCCTGAAATCTGGGGTGCGCGCCGCCACCGGCGCCACCGGCGCCGCGGCGGGGGGGCCGGCCCACTTCGCGGGCGCCGGCCTGGGTGGCACTGCTGCTGCTGCTGCTGCTGCTGCTGCTGCTGCTGCTGCTGCTGCTGCTGCTGCTGCTGCTGCTGCTGCTGCTGCTCCTGCTGCTGCTGCTGCTGCTGCTGCTGCTGCTGCTGCTGCTGCTGCTGCTGCTGCTGCTGCTGCTGCCGCCACTGCGCGGGCGCCGGCCCAGGTGGCGCGCTCGCGCCGCGTCGCCGCTCGCCTCGGGGCCGCAGGCGGTCGCTGGGGCCGCCGCTTGCAGCAGGCCCCACAGAGCCCGCCCTCGCACGGGGAGCATGGGAGCGGTCGCGTGCGGGGCTGCCCTCCCGCTCGGGGCTGCCGACGCCCTCGGCTTTTCCCCTGGAGACCGTCCCGGCGCCCCGAGGCGCCCCGAGGGGCGCCATGCCTCCCTCCCTCGGGGCCTGCCCAGGAGCAGCGGGAAGCTTCTTTGGGCGATATTTGCGCCTTGCTTCCCGCTGCTGGACGAGGCCATGGGCCAGGATTGGCAGGCTCAGGGCTCGCTGCAGCCAGATGGCAATATGCTAGGGAGCCTTCCCCGACGCAGCCGAGCCCACGTCGAGCGAGCCTGGACTCGTCATTGCCGCGGCTTCCCCGCATCTCTCCCTCGATGCAGCCGCCCGCGGCCTCGAACTCCAGGCCCCTGGCTCGCGGACCCGGCCCGGCAGCCTGGTGCCAAGTGCACACTCCGACCCGCTCCAGGCGCGAGTGGGGCAGCGAGGAAGCTCCACATCCAGCCCTCGGGGAGGCAGGGCACTGGGAGGCACAGCCACGTTTGTCCACGCGGTTGCCGCGCGATGGCATGGCTGCCCTACTGCATGCGCGCCCGGCCAGCGCATCGCCATCGCGCGCGGCCCGCGCGCGCGCCAAACTCTGCGCGCCAGGCCGCCGGCCCCGACACTCGAACCCACGGCTTGAGCCAGAATTCGGAAGCTGCTAAAGGTGCTCCTGGTCCAAGGTGCCCCCAGCTCTTCTCTCCATTCTGGAGCCCCGTGGGCCCTCTGGGCCTCGAGGGGGGTGCTCTGGAGGCCGCGGGGCCCTCGTTGGAAATCCTGGGGGCACCTTGGGCCAGGGGCAATTCTAGCAACACCCGAAGATGGCGCGAGCCAAAATGGCTACACGGGCCCTGGGCGGCCGGACACGGCGCGGCTCGCGGATGCCTCCCGCTAGGCCGCGCCTCTCGCGCAGCAAACCGCCGCTCGGCTGGAGGCGCTCCTCGCCCAGCCCAGACATCCGGCGTCCCGACAAAAAATCGGGACGGCGGTTTCTCATCGTTTTCCGCCTCTCGGGGCCCTCACCGGGCCTCGGGGCCCTCAGAGAACGGCTCGGGATGAAAAGCTAAGCCCCGGGAAGGGGTCGGGGGGTCGGGGGCCCGCGCCCCGGCCGTCTGGGTTCACACTGCGGCGTCGGTCGGCACCCGCCGGAGGGGCCCCCTGGAGGCCCCCAGGCAGGCCTCCCGAGGTGAGCAGCGCGGCCACGGCAGCACACGCTCTCTGGGCGGCGCGCCATCGGAGGCTGCCGCGGCCATGCCGAGGCACTCCGCGGGGAGCGCTGGGCGCGCCTTGCGCCCGGGGGAGAGGGCCAGAAGGAGCGGGAGCGGGCACCCGCGGAGGGCAGGGGAGATGGAGCAGCGGCCGCGGCCACGGCAGCGGGCACGAGGGGCTGCCGATCGTCAGCTGCGACGCGGGCAGCTCGAGGCCCTGGCGCTCCCGGCAGCTGCTCGGCACGGAGCTCGCGCTGCGCGTGCGCACCCGGCGGGCGCACTGCGAGGTCTTCGTGAGGACGGGCCAGACTCGCGCCGTCGCACGGCGCACCGATGCGGAAGGAAACGGCAGCCTCTGCGCAAGACGCTGATATCACTACGAAAGAAGCGCCGCAAGTGATCATCGGTACCCCGTGGAAGGGCAGCCCCGACAGACCCGCGCCGCATCCAGCGGCGCCCCCAGGCCAGGACGATCCCTGCCGCTACGACCGTCCAGGACTATCATGTGGGCCTGTTGAGGCCAGACCGGGCTACCTGCGGGCGCTCTCTGTGCGCAACCCCCCCAACGATGCTCTCGAGGCTGCGGGCGCAGATCCTGCCGGCGCCGCAGCTGACACTGGCCCTGTTCGCCCGAAGGGCATCAAGATACCAGACGAACCGCCTAGCGTGGTATGGTGAGGGCATTGGATAAGGAACCCTTGGATAAGGAATCCAGGGTCTGGAAGCCGGTGGAACTCCGATCGTGGATCGGCCATGGATAACACTGCCGCCCTCATCAGATAGGGAATCCCCCAGGGTCTGAAGCCTCCTGGGCGCATTCCTTAACCAACGCCCCCACCGTATCAGACGGACGGACGAACGGACGAGGACCTATCTCTGGCAAAACCGACCCGCTGCAGGGTGCAGGGCCTGCTGACCGCCACCGCCCGCCAGCTCCCCCTACCTCCGACGCCGCGATTTGTGTTCGGCGCGTGGCCCCAGCGGCCATCTCGACACCCTTTCCCGGGGACCGGGCCTCTGTCCCCAAGCATTGATTATCATTCTCTTCTCGCGAGGTGTGCATGGACGGCGCTCGGGAGTGAATGCGACCTGCCATGGGACGCACAGAGACATACTAATACTATATGTCCTCCTTGGAGGCGCGCATCCGACCCGAACAGATAGTACACCCATCTTGTAGTATGTCGTTTCACAAGCGGTGTGGCCAGAGAGCGCCCGCCACGACGCATGTCCTATAAGATGTCTCGGTGCGCGCGTCGCCCCTGGGGGGACGAACCACATCTAGTAGAAGTATGCTGGGGTGACGCCGATGCCAGAGGACATCCAGCCGCGCGTGGACCGTGCGCGTGGCGCCCGCGACCGCCCCATGGGGCCCGAAAACAAAAACTCCTCCTCCTCCTCCTCCTCCTCCTCCTCCTCCTCCTCTTCCTCCTCCTCCTCCTCCTCCTCCTCCTCCTCCTCCTCCTCCTCCTCCTCCCCCTCCTCCTCCTCCTCCTCCTCCTCCTCCTCCTCCTCCTCCTCCCTCCTCCTCCTCCTCCTCCCCTCTCCTCCTCCTCCCTCCTCCTCCTCCTCCTCCTCCTCCTCCTCCCCCTCCTCCTCTCCTCCTCCACCTCCTCCTCCATCCTCCTCCTCCACAATTACTCAATGTGAAAATACTCTCCCTCTTCCCCTGATGGCGTCCGGGTGATGGCCGCGCACCCTCCGCGTACTGTTTTTTACACACAGGATGCCCGGGAAATCCCGGGAAACGACTCTCGCTGAGGCGCCGGCGTCATTTTTTCCCAAAATGCTGCTCTCGTTGAGGCGCCGGCCTCATTTCTGCTCCCGAATCGTTCCGAATCGTGCTCCCGCTGCAGCGTGGGCCTCATTTTCGGATCGGTGTTTGGCCTCCGTCGTTCAGGATGGCGTTCTCGCCCCAGCGCGGGCCTTTTTCTCGCGCGCCCATCCGCCCGCCACCACCGCGCCGCACCGCCACCACCACCACCACCACCACCACCACCACCACCACCACCACCCACCAACACCACCCACCACACCACCACCACCACCACACACCACCACCACCAGCACCACCACCACCACCCCACAACCACCAACCACCACCACCACCACCACCACCACCACGACACCACGCACGCACGCACGCACGCACGCACGTGCACCACCACCCACTACGCACGCGCGCGCGGAGCCACAGGTCCGCTACGACACGCGTCCGCGGATAGAGAAAATCAGCGCCATGGTAAGGGATGGGAGGGAGGGGTAGGACGTCAGATATGACGCGAGCGCACCTAGCTTGTCCTCCTCCCCCTCCTCCCCTCCCCTCTCCTCCTCCTCCTCCTCCTCCTCCTCCTCCCCCTCCTCCTCCTCCTCCTCCCGGGAGTCTCTGAGATCCCTGCGGATCTGGAGGACGCAATCGGGCGCCACGACCGCTCCAGAGCACTCCGAGAGCGCTCCGAGAGCGCTCCGGCACGTCCTGGGCCTGCCCGATCCAGGCCCGCTCGCCCCCTGCCTCGACTCCAGCCGCGTCGCCGAGTGAGACGCCTGCAGCCCAGGGAACCTCGACGGGGTTGCCCGACCCTGAGATCTGACGCCGCGAGAAACAATGGCAGCATCGCGACGAACCGCGACTGGAGCTCACGTGGAACCCGTCTTTCTGCCGCGCCCGTCGAGCCGACTCGGTCCGTGATGGCCCCAGGGCCCGAAGCTGGGCGAGGACGCCCGGCTCGAAAGCACTGCGAGAGAGCCCCGATCTCGGGAGGTCCCCCGCGCTCGATCGGACCCGCAGCGGCAGGGCGCCCGCGAGTGGTCCGCAGAGGTCCGTTCGTCCCCGTCTCGAGCCCCGGCGGCGCCAGCCGCGGCCCGCCAGGCCTGCAGCGCCTCTCGCCTCCCCTGCTCCTCGGCCTCCGCGGCCGCGCTGGCGGTCGCCTCGCGGCAGCCGGAGCGGAGGCACGGCGCAGGCGTGCAGATCACTCCCGTCGCTCTCGCCGCTCGCCCAGCCCACGCATCTGGTGTCTCGAGAGAGTCGAGGCTCCGGTTCTCTTCATCATGGCGGACCTCCTGGGGCCCCCACTGGGCCTCGGGACCGTCGGAAAAAACGGCTCGGGATGAGAAACTGGTCCCGGGGAAGTGGTCGAGAGGTCGGGGGCCCGCGCCTATCTGAAAAACACGAGACACCGGATGTCTGGGTAGAGAGGACGGCTGCACGGGCGCGCCCCAGCGGCGGTCGACCTCTAGCGAAAGTCCGGGCTACGGCTTCGCCGTGGCCTGGAGCTTCGATGTTTCGGCCCACTGGGACGGAGGCGGGGGGGCGGTGGGCAACCGCGTGTAAACTCTGCCACTGCAGTTAGGTCGGGCGTGTCCCCCTACACGCGGACTTTAGGACGAAAAATAAAAAGTAGTCCTAAAGGAAACCAAAACTGCCCCAAAATGCTCCCACAAATCATCCCCTGGCCATTGTTTGACTGTTTCTGGACACTCCTCCTGGGGAGGGACACAGCCGACTGAACCCTGCAGGCCGAAGGGTCGAAGCACGCCTGCCCGCAGCGCAGGCGCGGGCGCGAGCGCGGCGGCAGAGCCGGCGGGCCGCGGAGGGCACTGCACGCAGCAGCGCGGGTGGATAAGGAGAGGCGGCCCAGGCGGCCGCCTGTGAGCAGCGTTTCGCCGATGCACATCACCACGCGCGTGGCCTGGGCCACACTGGCCGATCGATCCCCCTAGATTATTGTTAGCCGTACTGCTGGTATAATTAATATTATTGTTGTCATTATTATTATAAATGTGAATGTGATTACTAGCAGTAGTAGTAGTAGTAGTAGCAGCAGCAGTAGTAGTAGCAGCAGTAGTAGTAGTAGAAGAAGAAGAAGAAGTAGTGGTAGTAGTAGTAGTAGCAGCAGCAGCAGTAGTAGCAGTAGTAGTAGTAGAAGAAGAAGAAGAAGAAAAAGAAGAAGAAAAAGAAGAAGTAGTAGTAGTAGTAGTAGTGGTAGTAGTAGTAGTAGTAGTAGTAGTAGTAGTAGTAGTAGTAGTAGTAGTGGTAGTAGTGGTAGTAGCAGTAGTAGTAGTAGTCGTAGTCGTAGTAGTAGTAGTAGTAGTAGTAGTAGTAGTAGTAGTAGTAGTAGTAGTAGTAGTAGTAGTAGTAGTAGTAGTAGTAGTAGTAGTAGTAGTAGTAGTAGTAGTAGTAGTAGTAGTAGTAGTAGTAGTAGTAGTAGTAGTAGTAGTAGTAGTAGTAGTAGTAGTAGTAGTAGTAGTAGTAGTAGTAGTAGTAGTAGTAGTAGTAGTAGTAGTAGTAGTAGTAGTAGTAGTAGTAGTAGTAGTAGTAGTAGTAGTAGTAGTAGTAGTAGTAGTAGTAGTTTGGCTATTAACAATCTTATTCGTAGTAGTATTACAATTCTTTGTATTAATATTATTTGTCATCTTTTTGTTCTTGCTATTTTTACGATTAGTAATAGTATTCCTCGTCTTCCCACCCCCTTCGAGCACAGGCGATTTCAGGCACAGAAGCACGCTCGGGGCCTCGCGCATTCTTTCAAGGCGCGGTGCCATTTGAGGGCGCTCACACTGATAAGGCGGGGCATCAGGTCCCCTCGCACCGCATGACCACACCAGTGGGCCCCCAACGGCATCCACTCGCATGGCCACGGGTGGTTTAGGGACGCCGATACCCTACGCAATCCGTGGTGGAACGCATGGGGCCCAAGCAGGCCCACATGCCCACGCGGGGCGGTCACTATCATTCAGCCTCCGACAAGGGGAACGGACAGTTGACTGGGCGTGAGCCGATCTCCCCTAGATGGTGATATAGGCTGTTCCCTTCGAGTTTCGAGGGGCATGTCCCCAACTAGGGTGGTGGGATGGTGGGGATCTGGACGGGGCTGGAGACGATGCTGGTCATGCACCACAAACTGGTGGAGCGCCAGGCCAGGTGCATGCAGTACTTGCCGTCGAGGTGGGCCAGCCAGGCGTCACCGCGGGGCAAGCCGCCAGCGGATGGGCCTCGGGCAAACTGCCGGGCATGCAGGGCCGCGGGGGCCCATTTTTTGGAAACAAAAGCAGGGGGTCAGATTCGAAGGAAGTCCCCAGCCAACTGAAAACCCAACCGGGGCACCCAGCACCTCGGCGCCGATTGGACCCACAGGGGCAGAGTCCGTGAGTTGTCGCAGGGGGGGGCGGCAGGAGAAGGAGGAGGGGGGCCCAGCCCGACCTCGGCCGAAAGGATAAGGGTTTTGAGCTGTTTCTGGCCATGCTAAAGCCTCAGGGGTCTCCAAGCCCTCCAGAGGCCTCTGGAGACCTCAGAAGACCTCTGGGGCCCTCTGGAGTCTTCCTGGACCTGTGGGAAGGTGATAGGGAGGCAGGAGCATGGAGAGGAGAGAGCGAGAGAGAGAGAGAGAAAGAGAGAGGCAGGCGGAGTGAAGGAGGGTCGAGGAGGGAGGTGGACTAGCGCGAAGCAAAAATACCTGTGCTGGCAGCCTTTCTCTCTAGCTCTGCGATGATGGCTGCGTCATGGTCAGAGTCGCCGCTAACGTCGTTGGCATGAGAGTAAAACAAACTTGAGTCACAATCAGGCTTTAGCCTCTTATCTATTTGGCCAAACAGCAACTGCTGGAATTCCAGGACTGCTGCATGTCTTTTCTGCTGGCGTACTGGCCACATCGACGGGTTGAACTGACCAATAAAGCCAGGCAGTGCGGAGGTGGATCGCTCAAATCAGCCACCGTGCCTCTGGCACGAAGTGGAGTGCTCCAAGGCTCACGCAGCACTGAGAGGGCTGTGCTGCTGCTGCTGCTGCTGCTGCTGCTGCTGCTGCAGCCAGAATTGCAAGTCCGGGCCCGGACAAATCGTGTCCCGGGCCGACCGGGCGTGTGCTTGGCCAGCCCAGGGCCTGCCAGAATCGCTCGCGTCGGTCTACCCCGCCCAGGAAGCCCCGAAACGAACCCAGATGGCTCCAAGAGGCCCCCAAGATTGTCAAAGAGAGCCCCAAGTCGCCCCAAGATCGCTCCAGGACGCCCAAGATGGCCTCAAGAGGGCCGAAGAGGCCTCCAGGACGCCACACAAGAGGCCTCCAAGAGGCCTTTCGCGAGGGCACCAAGAGGCAAACATCGCTGAGCGTTCTCGCCTGCCCTGCTTTCCGACGCCCCAAGACGGCCCAAGAGGCCACCAAGACCACCCCAAGACGGCCCAAAAGGCCTCCAAAAAGGTCCCAAGACGGCCTACGAGCGCCCCAAGACAGCCCAAGAGGCGCCCAAGGCGGACCAAGAGGGTCCCTAGACGGCCCCAAAAGGGGCCCAAAAGAGGGAACGTGAACCAAAAATCCGAGCCTTCCGCCCCAAGAGGCCCCCAAGAGGCGCCCACGAGGCCCCAAGAGGTCAATACTGCCTCTGAGGGGGGCCTAAGAGGCCTCCCACGAGATCCCAGCGAACATCCAACAGGCTTCGTACCCACAACCCAAGCACGGTGGCGGGATGGACCGAAGGCCACGAGATACCGTTACTGCATGAATTGCCTGATAAGCTATGAATGCGGCACGTGGGTACGCCATGCATACTAAGCATGGCCCAGAGCCATACAGAGGGGGGATGCTGAGGGAGACAGGGAGGACAGGGATATCGAAGAGGACAAGGATCATAGTTTTTGGGGGAGTGAGGGCGGTTTCGTTGGTTTCAGGGTGTCTTGCGAGTCTGGGGGTCTCGGTAGAGACGGGGAGGAGGAAGAAGGGGGAAGGGGAGGAGAGGCATCAACACAGAAGCCCGACTGGGGACCCACAGGGCTCCCACTGCAAACGTCTTTGAACCCATTAAGCCCATGGTAGCCTGACAGCACACGGGCGTCCCAATGTCCCCACTCGTCATTCTCACCTCAGGCTCGAATCTCCAAGCCGGTCAGGCAAGAGCGAGCATATCACGCAGAAGGCTAATTGTCGCATCAAGCCCCCGGTGTACGCGCTGCGGCCATCGCAGGCGTCCCGACCAAGCAGCCGAGCAGCGGCAGAGGCGGCGGCAGAGCAGGAACAGCAGTAGCAGCCCTAACAGCACTGGGGCCGGCAGACAGTTGGCAGTCGTGGGCGTGGCAGCGGAAACAGACAAGAGAGGAGAGCGCGGTCAGAACGGCCCTGGCGGCTGGGCGCAGAGCAAACAGAAGATGAGGGCCTGCGCATCCGCCACGGTCTCCGATATACCACTCGCCATGTGCTTGTAGATCTGGTCGAAATGGCTATACAGCGCGTCGACCTGGGCGCGGCGCTGGCATGCCGTCTCACCAAAAACATTTAGCCATTCTTCGCTAGAGAGCTGCGGAATCGGCGACAACAACGGAACAGACTTCCTCCTACATTGGCGACGGGAGGCGGATGGGTATGCTTACGGGACCAAGACAAAGAAAAGACAGAACAAGAAGGTTGGAACGCACTTGATCTGGCAATGCTCAATCGTTCTCCCTCCTCTTCCCCGTCCTCCCCTCCAAAGGCTCAGGAAGCCTTCAGGTCTTCGAAGACACTGGAGACCTTCGGAGTTCCCCTGCAAGGTTCTCTAGGATGCAAGGGTGTAAACAAAACTGTCTGCCTGGTGTTCCTCTCCACTCCGAACCCATCCTCCTCGCCTCTGTCCAGGCCTCCATTCTCGCGCACCGCTCGACTCGCATCAATGGCCTGCAATGCACCCGACGGCTGCTCGCTTGCTGCTGGATATCCGCCTCCTCCTCATCCTCCTTTCGATGGACAGCGGGAGAGGAGGAGGCTGGCAATCTTGCGGCCATCGAAATCGATGGCCGAGAGGGCGCAGCTGCTCGAAGATGGGGCGCGCCCCATCCTAGATCTGAACTCTCCCTAAGACTCATTTTGCCGGATGGGTCTATCACGCTCTCCGCCGCCTCACGCGGTGTGCGGTCAGATCAGGGACGCAGCAAAGCTGCGGGGAAGCGTGGCACTGACGGTGCAGCTCCGCGCACATGGCACACGCTCCAGCGCTCAGGAACACGCCAGAGCCCCAGGACGGCGAGGCACCGACAGCGCAGATCAGCATCGCCACGGTGGCCTGCATCCGCTCGAAGGCTCCGTCCGTGCACGACTGGCCGCCATTCTCCTTTTCACGGCGCGCGCGGACACGCACGCCCGAGGCGCAGGGGGGCGGTTGACCCCAGGGGCGCCGGCAGCCACGAGAGGAGCCGCCTGCGCTGCCCGACTGGGCCCGGTGAGAGTGGCAGGTCGCGCCGCCACAGGCCCGGCCAGCGGACCCAATGCAGACGGGCCGTGCGGTTCCTGCCGCCCGGTGCTCTCTCGGGCCCGTCAAGGGCGAGAAGGGCAAGGGAGGAGGAGGAGGAGGAGGAGGAGGAGGAGGAGGGGAGAGGAGGAGGAGGGGGAGGAGGAGGGGGAGAGGAGGAGGAGAGGAGGAGGAGGAGGAGGAGGAGGAGGAGGAGGAGGAGGAGGAGGAGGAGGAGAAGGAGGAAGAGGAGGAGGAGGAGAGGCAGGAGTGAGGAGGAGAGGCAGGAGGCTGGAAGGCGGAGAGGCAGGAGGCAGGGAGGGCGGAGGAGGCAGCCGGGGGGCGGGCGGGGCGGCGGCGGTCGGCGCGCCGCGGCTTACTGACTACTTACCAGACCACCCCAACCCAACCTGAAGACTCGAATTTCGGGTTGGGGGTGTTGCGGGTTCCATCTGTGTTTTTTCATTGTTCCCCGACGCCCCCCCCCACACCACTGGAAATGGAGGGCAAATTGGTCGGGTTGGGTTGGAGTGGTTGTTGGGGTGATCTGGTGGCTGGTGAATTACGCCTGTCAGGGGCGGGAAGGGCAGAGGGACCAGAGCACCTCCAAGTTCTGCTCGGCAGCTCGTATCCAAAGCCCACTGAGCACGTCAAGGGCAGGAAGGGCGGAGGGATGAGGCAGCGCGCGCGGAAGCACTTGTGTCTGGCATATGGAAGCCGGACGAGTAAGATACGTCTGAGCACCCCTCTACACAAGCAGGACGCGTTCGACACAAGAATGCAATGCCGCTGGCTGCGGTAATGTTGCCGCACGCTGGCGTCCTCGAGGACCAATCCGCCGACTTCTCATTGTCCGACTCCTCATCGTCCGAGTCCAGGTCTTCCATCTGCCCGCACAACTCCGCCTCCTCGTGCGACTGGGAATGCGTGGCGACGCCCGCGCAAACCAACTCGAAGACGATCAGATAATTGAAGCGACTCCGAAATTGAACCCGCCAATCAGAAAAGTTGCATTGGACACAGCAGGACTCAAGCTGGCACCCGACATGCGAGCATCGCGAAACCGCCCACGACGATGCAGGACCCGACGGCGAGCCCGTGTGCCTGCGACCGGCCCTTGCCTCCCGCGCCGCGCGAGCGGGCGACGCTGGCCACAACGAAGCATAGAACGACCGTGAAGCAGGCCTCAGCCACCACCGCCTCGGGCAAGCAGAACGGCTCGCTGGGGCCGAGGGCGAAACCCTTCCCTCTGCAGATGACCGAGCAAGTGCAGGCCGCCGCTGGGCCGGCGCGCACCTGGACGACACAGCAGATGACGGCCTCTTTCGCCCGGACCTTCCCGACCGCCGAGATCGGCATGGTCACAGCCTGCTTGCGCTCCCGACACGCCGCCCTGGGCGACGCCGCGATGGAGAGAGGCTCCGCGGGAGGATCCGCCAAGAAACGGCGGCCGACCGTCAGCACAGGCACGCGGGCCCCTGGGACCTCCGAGCCCAACCTGGCCCTGATCTCGGCTCTGCCCTCTTCAGCCCTTGGAAGCCTCGGGCCGCACCTTCTTGAAAATGAATGCTGCCAACGCGCCGCCGACATGCTCGAAGGCGAAATACACAGGAAAGTGGCTCAGGCTTCTTCCTTCCGCGAGCTTGCCGTCTCGGGTCCCTCGACCCTCGCGGGCTGTGCGCAGCAGACGAGGAGGCAGATATCAGCCATCCTGAAAGGGGCCACAATCGATGAACTGCCTGCGACCTGGCACCCTCGACCCACACACACACACACACACACACACACACACACACACACACACACACACACACGTACACACACACACACACACACACACACACACACACACACACACACACGCGCGCGTGGGCGGGCCCACAGTTCAAGCGAGGCAGTGGAGTGCTGGCCACCCACCATTGGCTCAACCACATGGAAGGAGATGCCGTGGGGTCGGACATTGCGCTGGGCCCGCCCTTATCCGCAGCGTCGGACGCATGGTCAGCACGTTCTTGTGTAGAAGTATACAAAGCTGCTGCGCTGGACCCGCACACCTTTGTCCCCCCAGAAAGCGAATTCCAGCACTGTAAATGATGGCAATGCGTGGCTCCAACTTCGCTTCCCCGCCTTCGCCTCCCGCACCACGCCCAGCAGCAACAAGGCACGCTGCCACTGCCCCCCCTGTCCCGCACGCGCTGATCCAAGACATGTAAGTGATGATGTCGAGCTCTAGCGTCAACACGCACATCTCGCTCAGCAAGGCCAGAGCCCGCTGCCACTGCCTGCCCTTCCCGCACGTGCTGGTCCTGGCGTTGTAGCTGGCTAGATATGACCCGTGGACTACGCCCACGAAGTCTACAATGGTGGACACGCTGCCCAAGACCTGAAATGCGAACATGGGGCTCGACCCCTGCACTCCGCGAATGCTACTGCGTGCTGCTGCATGCTGCCGCTCTTGCGTGCCGCTGGCAACGCTGAATTGTGTAAGTGTGGCTTTTGCGGGCGAGCCACAATTGCACAATATTGAATACTACTCTCCTCTCTCCCCTGATGACGTCCAGAAGATGTCCGCCCCCCTCCGCGTACTGTTTGTTTACACAGGACTCCGGGGAAATGAGTTGTCGTTCGGCTTTTGTTCCCAAGATGTACTCCCATTGAAGCGCTGGCCCCATTGCTGCGCCTCTGGTTGTTCCAAATCGTGCTCCCGCTGCAACGCGGGCGTTTTCGGTCCTTCCAAATAGGCCTCAAAATCAAAAAAATGGGCCGCCGAAAATACCATATGAAGTGATTACACACTCGGTGTCGATTCGTTGATTTCAGCGCCGCAGAAGCCCCCCCCCTTGGGGTGTCGTCGCTTTCGGGAAGTATCAAGCAGGAGCCCCAATTCTGCTTTGAGAAGGCGATGTTGAATTCAAAGCCAGCGGATGCTCTACATCAGCCCCGCCTTGTGTGGAGCTTCTCGGAGAGCCCAAGGAGCTAGATATGGAGCCACGACTCCAGACCAGCCCAGACCTGTCGAAGACGATCCACTTACCCTCCAAGGAAACTGGCGCCATGCCATGACATGCTGTGCGGTGTTGTGTTCTGCGCCGTTGTGCGATGCCATGCTTTGCGTTGTAATGGTTTGTCATGCAATGCATCACTGCGCAATGCCACGCCATGCTATGGCATGCTACGCTCTGCCGTGCTCTTCTACGCCATGCCATGCCGTGCTCTACCATGCATCGCGTACCCTCTCGCGATCATTGCCCTGCTCGACATCCGACTGCGCGAATATTGAGGATATCTACGCCAGGATAAAGGATGCGAGGGAGGGGTAGGACGTCCGATATGACACTAGCGCACCTAGCTTGTCCTCCTCCCCCTCCTCTTCCTCCTCCTCCTCCTCCTCCTCCTCCTCCTCCTCCTCCTCCTCCTCCTCCTCCTCCTCCTCCTGGACGCGGCCTGGCTGTCCCCCGTCAGCGGGGGCACGAAGAAGCCCTCGACGGAGAGCGCGGGCGGGATGTCCGACCAGTACCGCGGCTGCCTCGAGCAAGGGGCCCCGCAGGGGCGTCGGAGCTGCGAGCGCGGGCATCACAGACTCGAACAACAGAAATGGCACGAACAGAGAGTTGCGGAGGTGAGGGCGACCGCAAGAGAGGGGGGGGGAACTGGCTCAGGGGGGAGACAATGGCCTGGAGTCTGCGAGGCATCGCCGGCAGGCCAGCGGCAGGCTGCCGACAGCGAGGCCGCAGGCTCCTGCGTGGGGTGGAGCACCCAGGCCCCGATGGGCGATGTCCGGGGCAGATGGGCGTCGATGCTTCTTCCCCCTGGGCCACGCCCCCCCCCCCGTGTCGGCGCCCCTGAAGAGATTGAGGTTCGAAGCTGGAGGCCCGAAGATCACGAAACACACATGCGCTGAGCACAAACCAGAAGGGCGCTGCAGATCAGCAAGCTCCAAGAATAAGCAGGAACCAACCAGGCGCCTCGCAAACAGCACGTTGGCGTACGCCAAGGTGACGACCTTGGCTGGAGGAACAGCAACAGAAACAGAAACCATCAGCATACCCCTGAGATCCGACGTTGCAAAAAAAATGCGACCCTGCACAAATCACGACCAGACCCTCGGAACCCCAGCTTTCTGCGTCATTTTCCGAGCCGCATCGATCTGTTAGGGCCCTGGGGCCGACATGGAGCGACAACGCCCGGATCGAAAGATTGCGCCGCCCGGATCTCAGGGGCACTCTCGGCGGTCCGCGAGGAGTTCCTGGGTCGGCGGTGCACCCTCGTCCACATTAAAGGGGCCCTGGGACACACAAATAAATAGACACAAAGAACAGGACCCCCCATATTCTCTGGGTTTTCGTCTTCCCCACCCCCATTTTCTGGGGGATCGACGATCAATTGTGTCTGTGTTTTTTCCCCTTCAGACGCATGCCTCTTCGCGCCAGGGGTGTGGGCCGCTGCTGGACCGACGACCGCCGCACGACCCTGGGGCGCGCGCCCCTGCAGGACTCCCGCGGCCCTCTCCAGGAGGCACCCCAGAGGCCCCTGGGGGGAAGGCGGGCCAGCGCCGGCTCGAGGAAGCCTCGCGCTCGTGCGGTTTCCCGCTCGTCGCCTCGGCTACCGTGGGGGCATTTTTCCCCATATGCTAAGACGGGGTTCTTGTTATTGCTCGGACGCCGCCGACTCCAGACAGAACACACCTACTCATATACAGACTTACTCATACTCAGACCTACTCATACTCATACCTTCTCATGGTCTGACTTTCTCAACACAAAACATGCAGGCCTACTCATGCTCAGACTTACTCATGATGGGACTCCTTCATACCCAGACTTACTCATACCCAAACTCGTTCCCATACCTGCTCATACACAGACTTACTCATACTCTGACCTAGTCATACTCAGATTTGTTTTCATCGTCTGCGTTACTCAACGCACGAACCGAGACCTACTCATACTCAGACCTAGTCATACTCAGACTCACAAGGGGAGCCGCTAGGGGTGTTCTCACGGGCCCGTTCGCGGCCAGTTTGTGGGAATGTTTGAAGCGGTTTGTTCGTTTTCATGCCCAACATCCTTTGTTTTCAGAACAACTTCTGATGATGTCTCAGGCGGGGCGCTGGTTCCACACCCCCAAAGGGAGCCGCCAAGAGTGTTTTCACGGGCCCGTTCGCAGCCAGTTCGTGGGGATGTCTCAGGCGGTCTGTTCGTTCTCATGCCCAACATCCTTGGTTTTCACAGCAGATTCTGAAGATGTCTCAGGCGGGGCGCTGGTTCCAGCACCCCTAAAGGGAGCCGCCAGGGGTGTTTTCACGGGCCCGTTCGCGGCCAGTTTGTGGGGATGTCTGAAGCGGTCCGTTCTCATGCCCAACATTCTTCGCTTTCAGAGCAGATGATGAGGATGTCGCAGGCGGGGCGCTGGTTTCAGCACCCCTAGAAGGAGCCGCCAAGGGTGCTTTCACGGGCCCGTTCGCGGCCAGTTTGTGGGGATCTCTCAAGCGGTTTGCTTGTTTTCATGCCCAACATCCTTTACTTTCAGAGCAAGTGTTGAAGATGTTTCAGGCGGGGCGCTGGTTTCAGCACCCCTAAAAGGAGCCGCCAGGGGTGTTTTCACGGGCCCGTTCGCGGCCAATTTGTGGGGATGTCTCAGGCGGCTGCTTGTTTTCATGACCAACATCCTTGGCTTTCAAAGCAGATGTTGAGGATGTCTCAGGCGGGGCGCTGGTTTCAGCACCCCTAAAAAGAGCCGCCGGGGGGTGTTTTCACGGGCCCGTTCGCGGCCAGTTTGTGGGGATGTCTCAAGCGGTTTGCTTGTTTTCATGCCCAACATCCTTTGCTTTCAAAGCAGGTTCTGAGGATGTTTCAGGCGGGGCGCTGGTTCCAGCACCCCTAAGGGGAGCCGCCAAGGGTGTTTTCACGGGCCCGTTCGCGGCCAGTTTGTGGGGATGTCTCAAGCGGTCCGTTTTCATGCCCAACATTCTTCGCTTTCAGAGCAGATGATGAGGATGTCGCAGGCGGGGCGCTGGTTTCAGCACCCCTAGAAGGAGCCGCCAGGGGTGCTTTCACGGGCCTGTTCGCGGCCATTTTGCGGGGATGTCTCAAGCGGTTTGCTCGTTTTCATGCTGCGAGGAAGGAGATGAGGCGTGCTGCTCCCTTGGGTCGTGCTCCGGCACGTACCCTCTGGGACGCACGGAGGAAGGAGTCGAGGCGTGCTGGTCCCTTGGGTCGTGCTCCGGCACGTACCTCTGGGACGCACGGAGGAAGGAGTCGAGGCGTTCTGCTCCCTAGGGTCGTGCTCCGGCACGTACCCTCTGAGACGCACGGAGGAAGGAGTCGACCCGTGCTGGTCCCTTGGGTCGTGCTCCAGCACGTACCCTCTGGGACGCACGGAGGAAGGAGTCGACCCGTGCTGCTCCCTTGGGTCGTGCTCCGGCACGTACCCTCTGGGACGCACGGAGGAAGGAGTCGAGGCGTGCTGCTTCCTTGGGTCGGGCCCATCAGAAGCAAACAACTATCATGGACGCGCTCGTGGAGCAAACAACTATCATGGACAAATGCTCGCCGTGGCACTATCCTACAACATGATATGCACTTATGGCCTTGTGTGGCTAAACGCTCGCTTTACAGATCCCACTGCCAACTATCCTAAAACATATGCACATTACCACAGGTTGTGGAGGGCACGGCCTGGCAGCTGAGGAGGGGGAATGAGTGGGAGGCTCATATTCAATCATGCTCAAAGCTCACTCTGACTCATACTCACACACTCGCATTTGGATTCACTCGTCTTCGTCGGCCCTGTCGCCCATGTGGACGCGCTATTATAGTCAAACGCTCAGACGCTCACTATGGCATGACATAAAACATGAGATGCACATATGGGGAGATCCAGGCAGTGAGTAGTTCTCTCTTCGGGGGCAACGGCCCGTGTGTACGAATTCATGCAATACTGCGCTACGCACGCATGGCAGCCGCAGCGGCAGCCCTGGACATGCGAGCCCTGGACATACGGTGGGGGCATTGGATAACGAACCCTCAGATAAGGGATCCAGGGTCTGGAGGCCGGTGGAACTCTCATCGAGGCTTGGCCATGGATATCACCGCCGCCCTCATCAGATAAGGAATCCTCCAGGGTCTGGCGCCTCCTGGAACTATTGCTTCACAAACGCCTCCACAGTACACGTAAGAATGACCCTGGGCAAGAGCGACCATTGGCGAGCGACCTGACGGGGGGGGGGGGCGCGGGGGGGCCAGACTCTGGCGCGCAAGCCGCTGCTGCCGCCTCGGAAGCTTCGCGTTCAGCAATCGGGAGACCCCATTGGGCACGCACAGGAGGTCAGTCCGGCGCAAGGTCACTTCTGCGTCTGGTCGATCGCCTGGCGCCTCCGCTGCCCGCCCTGGACCAGAGAGGCCGCAGGCCGACGTCCAGCAGCCTGGAGCTCTAACCGGAGAGCGCTGCGTGCTGCGCTGCTCCCCCATGGGGGTACCCCGGTCGGCCCAGCTCTCGCGAAGGCCGACGGAGGCCGACCGTGGGACCGAGCCTGGCCAATGTACTGATGGCCATTCACCACCATTCGAATAGGGGATCGACTACATCATTGATTCACCCCAAAATGGATTTGTCCGCCGAATCCACCTGAAATTACATATAGAACGCTCGCTAGAATTACGGAGCATTCGATGCATTTTCCGCAGATTCGGCGGAAAGACCAACTTTGGGGTAAATCAGTTCTGCAGCCGATCCCCGACTCGAGCCATGAGGACAAGGGGCCCCGAACAAGAGAGGCCCTGAGGTGTTCCGCCCCTCGCCGTTCACGCCGAGGGCCCTCCCGGGCCACGGGGCCGTCAAAGCGTGACGCCCTGGCGGCACAAGAGCCTGAACAGCTCCACGCGGCTTCACGAGGGAGGCAACGATGGGGGAGGAGGAGGAGGAGGAGGAGGAGGAGGAGGAGGAGGAGGAGGAGGAGGAGGAGGAGGAGGAGGAGGAGGAGGAGGAGGAGGAGGAGGGAGGGGGCAGCACAACGGGAGGCCACGTGGCGGCCACGGGAAGCGAAGCCACGGGAGGCCACGGAGGCCGCAGAAAGCCACCGGAGGCCACGGGAGGCCACGGGAGGCCACGGGAGGCCACGAGAGGCCGCGGGAGGCCACGCCACGGGAGGCCACGGGAGGCAACGGGAGGCCACCGGAGGCCACGACGGGGGAGGCCACGGCGCCCGGCCGATTTCCAGGTCCGCCCAACCACAGACTCGCCTCCAAGAAGACCTACACAACGCATTCAGACAAGATGTTTATGTCCAGGGGTAGAAAAAAGAGAAAACGCCCTAAACATAAGCTGTTGGCGCTCCGCGCGGAGGACCCCGAGCGCGCCAGGGGCGGCGCGGGAGGCTCCGCCAGGGGGGCCCCCAGCGCTGATCCAAGAGATCCACGCGGAGCGTCAAAAATTTATGCTTATGGCGTGTCTTCTTTTTCGAAGGGAGCTACTCATGATGAGGGAAACGATCCGTAGGGGAACGACACGGGGTCCAGGACCCGTTCCCTTCGGGGTGTGTACGGCAGGCTCACGCCGCGTGAACGTGGGCGCTGGCTTCTTACGCCGCGTGGATCGCTCAACCCTGCAGGATCGCGGCTGTCCGATACAGTCAACCCGTATGGTAAGGGTGGGCGATAAGGAAGCAAGGGCCCTGGACGCCCATTTCGAAGCTTTTCGATCGGGGCGCGGCCAGCGAAAGTGGCCAAGGATGGACCGAGGAGGCAAGGACGCAAAGGTACCACTGGGAAGGTTGCCCATCCTTACTGTGCGGGTTGACTGTAGCGCAGATCGTTCGATATCGGCGTCTTCTGGGCCACTGGCGGCGCTTTACCTTGAACACGGACTCACTGGGGTCGCCGCCGCGGCGATGTGTGGCGCGAACCTGCCGTGTCAGAATCAGGGTTCTCCAGCCTTGGGCCACCAGAGGCCTCGACCCATTCGGGGGGACCAGCTTCTCGCCCTAAGCGTGTTCTTATTGACGGCGCAGGGCACGGCAAAGGACCCCCGAGGCCGAAAATCGCCCCAAAAAACCTTCTGGCGTGCTTCTCTTCTGGAGAAGTGGAAGCCATCATAAAACACGAGCTTCCAGGGGTCCGCGCGGAGCTCCGAAAGCTCGTGCTGGTGGCGTTATTCTTCTTCGAGGTCTGGGTAGCTGGCTGCTACCGGCCAGGGGGATTCGGCGCTGGACAAACCTCCATTTAGTAAACCTCCCCTTAGCGACAGCGGCCTGGGACCGAGGCCAACGGACCTGGACCCGCAAAAAGGACGGCCGCGACGCCCTCTCGCGAACCGAAAACGGCCAATTCCTTAATCGACGTGTCAGGGTAGGAGGTCTGCCCACCCCCGAGGGATCGAGCGCCACAAGGGCGCTGGCGCTGTCGCCGTGCTGCGTCTGCAGCGGCAGCTGCGCGGGCAGCACGGTGTCCTCGCAGGGGTAGTGCTCCAGGTTCAGGCACGCGTAGCAGATGTGGGTGCTGTCCGCCTCGTGCGGGAGGGCGCCCGCTGGTTCGTCTTAAGTCGGGCGTGTCCCCCTACAGAAGGATTTTGGACGAAAAATAAAACAATAGTCGAAAAATACCCCAACATAATCAAGAAACGCCTAAAAAATCGTCCCCAGACTATGTTTTAACTATTTTTGAATTTTCCTCCTGTAGAGGGACAGGCCCGACTTAAGGCTCGTCCCAAAAACCCTGGATCCAAAAGAGCGTGCGTCTCTGGAGGGTCGATTTTTCCTTACGCAACTTCCGCCGAACTTCCGCCGAACTTGTCTACAGATATAAGGCCAGCGCCTTCTAAGAAGCAGCCTCCTTCGAAGAAGCCTTCCTCCCTCCCCCCTACTCCATTGTGCGCGTGGCCGGGTCTTACTTCCGCCGGCTTCCGCTGCCCGTCCGTCGCCTTCCACTGAGGAAGAGGTGCCAACTCCTCCCGCTCCCCGAAGCCGGGGCTCTCTCTGGAGCGCCTCGGCTCTGCCCGGACCCCCATCGGTACACGAAAGGAGAGCACGGCGGGGGAGCTGCACGCAGCCGCTTCCCTACAGCGCCTCCCAGCCCCGGAGGCAGCCCCGCATCGAGAAAGGTGCCAGGCGGCGGAGAGAGAGGAGGAGGAGGAGGAGGAGGAGGAGGAGGAGGAGGAGGAGGAGGAGGAGGAGGAGGAAGAGGAGGAGGAGGAGGAGGACCAGTGTGAACCCAAGAGTCATCAACGATGCTGGAATTAACCCTCCCTCCAAGCTCCCTCTTCACAGGACCCTACAACGGTTCATTACCATTGATGGAACTGCCTCGTTGGAAGGCAACCGTTTGAAGATCCTGAAGCATGCCAAAACATTGTTCTCGGGATTTCAACGCCACGTATCAACTTGACTGCTGCGCGTTGACGATCCGGAACAATGCCATGACGGCTTTTTTTTGATTTCAACACCGCGAATCACCATAACTGTTGCACCCGCATAGTGCTGAATCATTCCGAACACCGATTCTGGTACGTTGGTCATGGGAAGCCGTGAAGTTCTTGCAAATGTTGATAACGAATGCGCGCGGCGCTAAGGCGAGATCCACATATTTTGAAAACCACCCGCCCTCAATCCGTGAAAGTCTTGCAAAGTTTCAAAACGAATGTGCGCGGCGCTAAGGCGAGAGCCAAATGTTGATAACCACCCGCCCTCATTCCGTGAAACTCTTGCAAAGTTTGAAATCAAATGTGCGCGGCGGTCACATTTTGAAAACCACCCGCCCTCAATCCGTGAAACTCTTGCAACTGTTGAACAAATGTGCGCGGCGGTAAGGCGAGAGCCATACTTTGAAAACCACCCGCCTTTAATCCGTGAAACTCTTGCAATGTTGAAGACAGATGCGCGCGGCGCTAAGGCGAGAGCCACATTTTGGAAACCACCCGGCCTCCATTCGTGAAACGGTTCACTTCTCAAGCTTCAGAATCGTAAATGGCGAGGAAGTCTCAGGCGAAACGCCCGGCCCGCTTTAAAAACTGGCCTCGGGGTGCGACGAGGAAAAGTTACCTAAAAGGAGAAGGAATGGGGGAGGAGGACGAGGAGGAGGAGGAGGAGGAGGAGGAGGAGGAGAGGAGGAGATGGAATGGAGGAGGAGCAGGAGGAGGAGGAGTAGGAGGAGGCATAGGAGGAAGAGGAGGAGGAGGAGCAGCAGCAGCAGGAGCAGGAGGAGGAGTGAGAGAGAGAGAGAGAGACAGGGGGAGGGGAGCCTCAGGCAACGAGCTCGTCGCACCCTCGGGGCCCTCACCAGCCCGCAGGACCGCCAGAAGACGGCTCGGGATGACCCGGCGGGTAGCGGGCCCCGGGGGACCCCGCCCCGCGCACGCGCCGCGACGTCGCGGGCTCCTGGGGCGCGCCTGCGCCGAGTCCGCCCGGGCCGCTCCCGGGCCCACGATCCGGGCGCACGCGCCCTGCCCTGGAAGGTCCGGCAGCGCGAGGACCGGTGCTCCGCAGTCGGCGACCCGTGGGGGCCGATTCCCAGCCCCGGGGCCGCCGAAAAAGAAAAACATTAGAAACACAAAAAAATGTATACATATATATATATATATATATATACATATACATACATACATACATACATACATACATACATACATACATACATACATACATACATACATACATACATACATACATACATACATACATGCATACAGACAGACAGACAGACAGACATACATACATATATAAATATTTTTGTTTTTTTAAGAAAAAAAGGGGGAAAGGAAACAACCAAAAAAAAAAAAGGCTCAGGAGGAAGAGCAGGCCCCGGGGAGGTGGTCGAGAGAGCCCCCCGGGGCCGACGCCACGGAGGAAAGGCACGGTCGGACCTGTGCCAGAAGAGCGGCCTTCGAGAGCAGGAGCCCCTGGACATCCTGCTCCCCAGGATGCACGAGAGCGTCCAACCAGCACGAAGAACAGTAGGGCATCCTCCCCGAACCGACCTCGATCACACACCTCGGTCCAAGTGTAACTCGGAGGAGAGGGTCTTGGGTTGGCGAGGAGGGCACACCCACACACACACACACACACACACACACACACCCGTCCTGGGCCCAGGAGTGGCCTGGCCAGGGTCGTTGGTGTCTGGCTTAGAGAAGGAGGGAGTCCCAGTCAACGGTGTCAGCTGCTCCTGCAGACTCGTCTGCCCCAGAAAGGCTCCCAGCAGCGCAAATCACAAAGGACGATCCCCTCCGAGACGACCGAAGGCAGCCCCAAGACGGCCCAATATGGCCCCAACACGGCCCGAGAAGCCCCCAAGACGCCTCAAGAGAGCCTCAAGAGAATCCTGAAGAGGGCCTCCAGAGGCAAGCAACACAGATTGTCCTCACGTTCCTGAAGGATGCTCGAACTCTCTTGTGGCTTCGGGCTTCTGCAACCCCAAACGGCCCAGGAGGCTCCTCAGACCAGCCCAGGACCGACCACGAGGGCCCCAAGAGGGCCCCGAGACGGCCCAAGAGGGGCCCAGGATGACCCAAGAGGACCCCACGAGAGCCCGCAGGAAGAGCCCAAGAGGGGGACCTCGCAGGGTCCCCCCAGGAGCCCTCCCCACGAGAGGGCCCCAAGACCACCGACGTGCCCCCGAGAAAGTCCCAAAGAGGCCCCCAGGAGGCCCCCAGGAGAGGCCTCCAGAGAGCCCCAGGAGGGCCGGAGAACGGCTCTAAAAAACCCCTTTTGCTAGGAAATTCCCCCGATGAGCGCACGGCGCCAAGACGCTTCGACGACAACGCTCCCAAGAAGAGAGGCCTCCAGGGCTCCCAGGGGCTCGGCGGTGCGGCGCAAGCGAACGAATCGCCTTGCCGCTCCGACTCTAGGCCCGCGCTTCTCCCGTGCGCCTGCCGCCAAACACCCCTGGCATGTCGCCGACCCCGAAGGCCCTGAGCGGAGCGGCGTGGACCACTCTCGGGGCCCCGCCGTCACTTCCCCCAGTTTCGGGAGGAGGCCTTGAGAATTAAAAAGCGCTGAAGCATGGGAACTCGGCTGTTGTCCCGCTTCACGAACAAATCTCCCAACATATCAGGCGCTGTTCGCTCGACTGCGTAGTTCCTGTGTCATGCCATTCAGCTCTACAGAACACAGTGATAGAGCATGCGACTTCGCGTCCTGGCATCGTTCATGGCAAGGGAATCCCAAATCTCAATACGCCAAAAACAAACAGTGCAAGCCCCCATGAATTCCCCCAGAGCCCTGTCGAGGCACCCCCACAACCTTTGTTGTGGCGTGGCCCCGAAGGGCTCTTTCAAGGTACTTCCCAGAACCCTTTCAAAGACATCCCCCAAAGCTGCGTGTGGCTAACTCGAGGGCCGCCCTTTCAAGGCACCCCAGATCCTTTGTTCAGCCCCCCGAACTGGGCCCCTTTCAAGCCCCCCTTGAATTGCAAGGCTCCTCCTCACTCCACCTCCTCCGCATCGTCCTGCCACGTGGCCAAAAGAGAGCAGCTGCCTCCTCCATTCCTTTTCCTTGTAAATAACTCCTCCCTGTCGCACCCCGAGGCCGGTCGAAAGGGCGGGCAGGGCGTTTCGCCTGAGACTTCGTCACAATATATGATCCTGAAGCTTGAGAATCGGCAATAGGTTACCAGATGGAGAGCGTGTCGCTTCCAAAATGTGGCTCTCGCCTTAGCGCCGCGCACATTCGTATTAAAGATGTACAAGGGATGTATGGATTAAGGGCGGAAGGCGGGACATTTTCAACATGTTGATCTCGCCTTAGCGCCGCGCGCATTCGTTTTTTTGAATGTGCAAGAGCCTCACGGAGTGAGGGCGGGTCGTTTTCAAAATGAGGCTCTCGTCGTAGCGCCGCACACATTCGTTTGAATAATATGCACGAGCTTCACGGGCTGCGGGCAGGTCGCTTTCAAAATGTGGCGCTCGCCTCAGCGCCGCGCACATTCGTTCTGTAAAAATTGAAAGAGTTTCACAATTCAGGGCGGGTCGTTTTCAAAATGTGGCTCTCGCTAAAGCGCCGGGCACATTGGGTGTAAAAAACTGCAAGAGCTTCACGGATTGAGGGCGGCTCCTTGTCAAAATGCGGCTCTCGCCTCAGCGACGCGCACACTCGCTTGAAACAGTTGCAAGAGTTTCTCATGGTTAACGAACGTATCAGACATGGTGTTTCGGAACGGCTCAAGATTGCCAGGGCGCAACAGATACGTTGATTCGCGGTGTTGAAAACCCAGGAATGGTGTTCTGACACGATTCAAGACCGCCAAAACCTAACAGTCAAGTTAACTCGTGGCGTGGACGTCCTGGGACTGGTGCTTTGGCACGCTTCCAGATTTTGCACGCGGTTGCCCCCCGACGGGGCAACTCCCTCAACGGAAATGAACCCTGGTAGGGGCCTAGGAAGAGGGAGCTTGGAGGGAGGGTGCATTCCAACATCATTGATGAGTCGTGGGCTTACACTGGTCCTCCTCATCCTCCTCATCCCCCTCCTCCTCCTCCCTCCTCCTCCTCCTCCTCCTCCTCCTCCTCCTCCTCCTCCTCCTCCTCCTCCTCCTCCTCCTCCTCCTCCTCACCCGCTGCTCTCTACTGGCCCCCCTCCCAGAGCACGCCGTGAGCGTCATGGTAAGGTCCTTCGAGCGCTCCGCCTTGTCCTCGCCAGCATCGGGAGATGCACAGCAGGGCAGAAGTGCGCGTGGGAAGAGGACGACCCTGAGGAAAAAGGGGAGCGGAAGAATGCGGTGGGCGTTTGTCCATCCCCCATTGCTCCTCTTCCTCCTGCATGCACTACTCCGCAGACCACTGATCTGGAGCGCGCTCCGACTTTCACTCCAGCTACGGCGTCTACTCCTGCGCGCGCTATTCCCAACACGATTCCGACCCCAACCTATAGGACCACTCTTCTGGCGATAAGAGGGTTGGGGGTGCAGATGTCGGTTTGCGATTGGCGTCGGATCGGATCCCCGATATATCAATTCATCGGTCTTGGCCACGCCATCGATTGGTTCACACTATCCGTCAATCGATCCCACTACCAGATTATCGATCGATCTCTCTATCTCTCGATCTCACTATCTCTATCGATTGCCCTCAGTCGAAATCTTGGTCTCATTCTCAACACATATGTTTGCGGACGGGTCAACCACGGAACACCCAGGGGACAACCGCGGGCAACTACGCGGCAACCACGGGACAACCATGGGACGACCATGGAACGACCACGGGACAACCAGGGGACGACCACGGGACAACCACGGGACAGCCACGGGACGGCCACGGGACCACCACGGGACATCCATCGATCTGTCTAGAGATCAACCTCACCATCAATGCACCGATCGGTCGCACGTTCGATCGGTCTCGCGATCCACCGATCTCACTACCAATGCACGTGTTGGTTATCGATCGATCGGCCCCCTTTCCGTCTGTGGATTGGGGGGCGACCACGGGACGACCACGCGACAACCACAGGACAACGGGACAACCACAGGACAGGCACGGGCGAACCACGAGACAACCACAGGACAGCCAAGAGAAAACCACGGGACAGCCACGGGACAACTGAAAGGGAACCAAGAGACGATCACGGGGCGCCCCCCGGACAACCCCAGAACAACCACCGCTGCACTGCTGCCCTCGCCCTCACGCCCCCTGGCGCGCTCTCCCCAGCGCCTCCCCACCCTGCCCCGCTCCACTCCGTGCCCCATGCCTCCGCCCTCCGCCCGCCCACTGCGCAGCCGATTCCTCCGCGCTCCGCCCTCCGCCCGCCCTCTCCCCCGCGCCTCCCCCCCCCCCCACTCCACTCCGGGATCCATCGGCGGCGAGCGGGGGGGAGGGGGAGGAGAAGGAGGAGGAGGAGGAGGAGGGAGGAGGAGGAGGAGGAGGAGGAGGAGGAGGAGGAGGGCGGAGGAGGAGGAGGAGGAGAAGGAGGAGAAGACGTGATAAGGAAGAGGAGGAGGAGGAAGAGGCCTTCTCAGAAGGCGGCGGGACTTCTCAGAAGCCCTCACGCCTTCTGAGAAGTTGCCCGTGCCCTCGGGGAAGGCTTCGAAACCCTCTCGGGAGACCGGGGGACTTCCGAGCCTTCCGAAAAGGTCCGCCCCGGTCTCACTTCCCCCACCCCCCGCTCGCTGCCGAATCCAATTCCCACTGCTCACTGCTTCTCCGCACCCCTCCCCAGACAGGCGACGTCCTGACTTTGCTCAGGACGGCGTCCCCGGAAGCTCCGACCCTTTTTCCCCAAGGGCGGCCTTCCGTCCCGAGTCGTTTCTTGACGGCCCCGGGGCCTGGCGAGGGCCCCCCCCGTGGCCGAAAACGGCGAAAAACCTCCCGTCCTGATTCCTGGCGACGCGAACACGGCTGGGTCCCCATCTCGCCCCCCCTCTCCGCTCCCCTCCGGCCCACGCCCCGCGCCCCTTCGGAGGCGAGGCCCTCTCGCCTCGGGAGAGGCGCCCCGCGTGCGCCGCCGCCTCCTCGCCCCAGGACCCCCGACGCGGCAGGATCTCTGCACAGCGTTTCGCGACCCGCAGAGCTCTCCCGGCACACTCTTCGGTGGCAACTCCTGGGGAAGCGAGCTCTCTACACCGACGCTCTTTCCGACCCTGCGCCGAGATTCGCACAGGAACGCGGATCCTGGTGTATACGGGATCCTGGTGTATACATTTTTCGCTGTTTCCCTCGGAAAACGGGGGAATAGTATACACCGCGCCACCCCGACGTCGTCCCCGACCCTCAAAAAGTCTTGGGATTGAAAAAACAACCCGCCACTGGTAATGTAAATGCTCCAGTTTCCGAACTCTTGGGAGCCTCCCATGCATCTCAGCCCACTCCTCGATGGCACTTCATGTGAGCCTCCCATACCATCTTGTGGGCTTTTGCGAATCGACGCCAATCGACGCTAGTCGACGCTCATCGATGCTGCATCGACGCTAACCGACGCCAACCGACGCTAAAACGGCCCTGTCTCTCATCGACTCCCAGACGCTAATCGACGCGAGTCGACGCAAAAGATGGAATTACGAGGGTACCCTAGGCTCCCATGATTTGCTGCCGAACCACTCCCTGGGACCATCGGTTACACGCAAGAGTGACCCTAGGCAAGAGTGGCCGTCAGTGCGCGGAAGAAGGGGGTGCGAAGCGGCCAAATCCAAGCAAGCAAGCAGCCATTGTCGCGTCGCGCTCAGCTATCGGAGGGACCCCGGTGAGCCCGCATCGAAGGTCACTCCGGCGAAGGGTCACTCTTACGTGTAGTCGAGACCGGCTTTTCATCGAGAGCGGTTTTGCGTGATGGCCACGGGGCACGTCGGGGCCCCCCAGGGGCCGACAACCCGAAAAACCGTCCGTCGTGACTTCTGCACGGCGCGAGAGGGTCCTGGCCTGCCCCACCTCGCCTCCCGCTTCTCTGCTCCTGCGCCGCCACCCCCGCCGAAAGCGCGCCACGCCGCGGGCGCGGCGGCCCGCCCAGGCGCAGGCGGGGGGCGCGCGCTCTCCTTGTGCGACACGCAGAGGGCGGCGAAGTCCGCCGGGGCCCCCCGCAAAGGGGGGCCGGGCCGCCAGGCTTGCGATCCGCGCGAGGTCTCTCCCCAAGATATTGGGCGGGTGCGTCGAAGCTTCGCCACGCTCTGGCCCGCTGCCGCCCGGTGCCGCCCGTCGCTGCCCGCTGCCGCTCGTGTGGGTGCGTCGAGGACTCGCCACGTTCTGGCCCGTGGCCGCCCCTTGCCGCTTGGGCGGCAGCGTCGATGCATCGCCACGCTTGCCGGCCCGTTGCCACCCGTTGCTGCCCGTTGCCGCCCGCTTCCGACGGGGTAGGTCCGTCGAGGATTCGCCACGTTATGGCCCGTTGCCGCCAGTCGCCACCACACATCGTACACGGCCAAGTGTTCACTTCAGCTGCTCACACCGCACAGCTTACACGATGCAGCTACCGCCACATAGTTTACACCAAGTAGCCTCCGCCACATGGCTTCCACCACATATTCTACACCACAAAGCTTCCGCCACATGGCTTCCACCACCGGAGTGCGAAAGCTCACCGCTTGGGGTCTAGGCTGGCGAACGTGCTCGTTTCCGCCATGTTCGGCCACCAGAATCCCAGGGCGAGCCCCCGAGGCCGTCAAGAGGTTGATCCAGGATGGACCCCCGGAGGCATTCAGAAACCGACGTCCAGCAGACTTTTGTAGGCGCCCAGGGAAGTAGCCACCGAGGGCGGACCAGGCTGAGGGAAATCTGGGTCACCCAACTTCGCGCGGCGCGATGCGCGAAGCGCGATTTTCTTCGCGCCATCGGCCCCCCCCACCCTAAAGAAGGACAACCCACTGGCCCAGACCGAAAAGAGCGACTCGCGATCTTCTTCGCGCTCCCGCGGGTACCCCTCATAACCAGGATGGACGGCGAATTAGCTCGTGGGCACAAGCTTCACTGGAGAAGCAGGCAGCTTCGGTTCCTTGCTGGCGATTGCCGTATCCGCCTCCTCCTCCTCCTCCTCCTCCTCCTCCTCCTCCTCCACGTCCTCCTCCTTCTCCTCCTCATCCTCCTCCTCATCCTCCTCCTTCTCTTACTCCCCTTCCTCCTCCTCCTCCTCCTCCTCCTCCTCCTCCTCCTCCTCCTCCTCCCTCCTCCTCCTCCTCCTCCTCCCTCCTCCTCCTCCTCCTCCTCCTGCTCCTTCTCATCCTCCTCCTCCTCCTACTCTCCTCCTCCTCCTCATCATCATCATCATCAGCAGCAGCAGCATCAGCATCAGCATCAGCATCAGCATCAGCATCAGCATCATCATCATCATCATCATCATCATCATCATCATCATGATCATGATCAGCAGCAGCAGAATCATCATCACCACCACCATCATCATCGTCATCATCATCATCATCATCATCATCATCATCATCATCATCATCATCATCATCATCATCATCATCATCATCATCGTCAGCCTCATCAGCATCATTATCATCATCATCATCATCATCATCATCATCATCATAATCGTCATCAGCATCATCGTCATCATCATCATCGTCATCATCGTCATAAGTATCATCATCAGCAGCATCACCATCATCACCAGCAGCAGCATCATCCCCATCAGCATCATCATAATCAGCATCATCGTCATCATGGTCATCATCATCAGCATCATCATCATCATCATCATCATCAGCATCATCATTATCATTATCATTATCATTATCATCATCAGCATCATCGTCACCAGCATCATCATATTCAGCATCATATTCATCTTGATCAGCATCATCATCATCAGCAGCATCAGCATCAGCATCAACATCATAATCGTCAGCATCGTCAGAATCAGCATCATCATCGTCCTTATCATCGTCGTCATCATCAGAAGCAGCAGCAGCAGAATCATCATCAATCTTCATCAGCATCATCATCATCAGCAGCATCAGCATCAGCATCATCGCAATAATCGTCAGCATCATCAGAATCAGCATCATCATCAGCAATAGCATCATCGTCGTCATCATCATCAGAAGCAGCAGCAGAATCATCATCATCAGCATTAACATCGTCAGCATTATCAGCGGCATCAGCAGCATCATCATCATAATCGTCATCATCAGCAGCAGCAGCATGATGATGATCATCATCATCGTCATCATCACCATCAGAATCACATCATTATCATCATCAGCATCATCATCGTCATCCTTGGTATCATCAGCATCAGCATCAGTATCGTCAGCAGCAGCATCAACAACAACCATAACAACAACATCATAAGCATCAACATCATCATTATTGATCATCATCGTCAGCATAAGTATCATCAGCAGCATCTTCATCGACATCATCAACGTAATCATCATAATCATCATCATCATCATCATCGTCGTCGTCGTCCTTACCATCAGTATTATCATCATCCTCCTACTTCTACTCATCTTGCCTCCTCCTCCTCCTCCTCTTCCTCCTTCTCTGATTCATCCTCCTCTTGCTCGCTCTACTCCGCCTCCACCTCCAACTCTTCGTGCCTTTTCTCCTTCTCTCCCCCTTCCAATGATTTCCATCTTCGGCATTGCCCCACTGCTCACCGTCCTCATCTTCTTTATCGTCTTCCAGCTCCTCTGCCACAAGAATTCGATTCACCTTCGCTTACTGATACGCCAAAACGTCCGATAGGACAATGTCATATCACGCTGAGTGCATGTCACGATGCCTTCGTGGAGCTTTTCGTGGCCTCTTCGGCGTGTTTTTTGTCTTTGGGTGGCCACTTAGGGGCCTCATGGGGTTTCTTGGAGCCCTCAGGGGAGGAGGTACTGGGATCGTCGGGGGCGATCCTGGGGCAGTTTTAGGGGATCTTCCAGCTATCAGGGTCTGGGGGCCGTGTTTGGCCCGTCTTGGAGCCATTTTGGGTCAGTGTGGAGCCGGATGGTGAACGCCATTGGAGGATTCTGAACCCTATTGCGATGTCGGGCTCATCTGTGTAGACTCCTGCGACGCTGTCTGGGGCGGCCCGCAGGCCATCTCGAGCCCTCCGGGGCAAAGCAAAACTTTAGGAATCCACGACTCATAACTTGCGCTAAGAAATTATTTGTTAAGAAATTGAGACCCAACTTCGGTGAATTTCTTAAACCCGGTGCGAGACCCAGCTTTCGCCGCCGAATTTCTTAACGAATCGGGCGTTGCCACGCGACCACCGGCACAGCCAAACGGGTGTTTCTTAACAAATCGGGTGTTGCCACGCGACCACCGGAACCACGAATCGGGTGTTTCTTAACGAATCGGGTGCTGCGGGATAGTGATGAGGGGTTGTGTTGAGGGGTTGTGCTCGGGGGCTGTGCCGAGGGATTGTGCTGAGGGGTTGTGCTGGGGGTATGTGCTGAAGGGTTGTGCTGAGGGATTGTGCTGAGAGGTAGTGCTGTGAGGTGGTGCTGAGGGGTTGTGCTGAGGGGTTGTGCTGGAGGGTTGTGCTTGAGCGGTCGTGCTCGAGGGTTGTGCTGGAGGGTTGTGCTTGACTGCGGGGTTGTGCTGGAGGGTTGTGCTGGAGGGTTGTGATGGAGGGTTGTGCTGGAGGGTTGTGCTGAGGGTTGTGCTGGAGGGTTGTGCTGGAGGGTTGTGCTGGAGGGTTGGAGGGTTGCTGGAGGGTTGCTGAGGGTTTGTGCTGGAGGGTTGTGGAGGGTGCTGTGGTTGTGCTGGAGGTTGTGCTGTGCTGGAGGGCTGGAGGGTTGTGCTGGAGGGTTGTGCTGGAGGGTGCTGGAGGGTTGTGCTGGAGGGTGCTGGAGGGTTGCTGGAGGGTTGTGCTGGAGGGTTGTGCTGGAGGGTTGTGCTGGAGGTTGTGCTGGAGGGTTGTGTGCTGCAGGGTGTGCTGGAGGGTTGCTGCTGGGGTGGAAGGGTTGTGCTGGAGGGTTGTGCTGGAGGGTTTGTGCTGAGGGGTTGTGCTGCAGGGTTGTGCTGGAGGGTTGTGCTGGAGGGTTGTGCTGGAGGGTTGTGCTGGAGGGTTGTGCTGGAGGGTTGTGCTGGAGGGTTGTGCTGGAGGGTTGTGCTGGAGGGTTGTGCTGGAGGGTTTGTGCTGGAGGGTTGCTGCTGGAGGGTTGTGCTGGAGGGTTGTGCTGGAGGGTTGTGCTGGAGGGTTGTGCTGGAGGGTTGTGCTGGAGGGGGTTGTGCTGGAGGGTTGTGCTGGAGGGTTGTGCTGGAGGGTTGTGCTGGAGGGTTGTCTGGGGGTTGTGCTGAGGGTGTGCTGGAGACCGTTGTGCTGGAGTTGTTCCTGGAGGGGTTTTGTGCTGGAGGTTGTGCTGGAAGGGTTGTGCTGGAGTTTTTTTTTTTGTTTTTTTTTTTTGCTGGAGGTTGTGCTGGATGCCTGTGCTGGGGGGTTTGGGCTGGAGGTTGTGCTGGAGGTCGTGCTGGAGGTTGTGCTGGAGGTTGTGCTGGAGGATGCGCTGGAGGTTGCGCTGGAGGTTGTGCTGGAGGTTGTGCTGGAGGTTGTGCTGGAGGTTGTGCTGGAGGTTGTGCTGGAGGGTGTGCTGGAGGTTGTGCTGGAGGTTGTGATGTAGGTTGTGCTGGAGGTTGTGCTGGAGGTTGTGCTGGAGGGTGTGCTGAGGTTGTGCCGGAGGTTTTGCTGGAGGTCTGGAGGGTTTGTGCTGAGGTGGAGGATTGTGATGAGAGTTGTGCTGAGGGTTTTGCTGAGGGTTGTGCTGAGGTTGTGCTGGAGGATTGTGCTGAGGGTTGTGCTGGAAGGGTTGTGCTGGAGGGTTGTGCTGGAGGGTTGTGCTGGAGGGTTGTGCTGGAGGCTGTGCGGGAGGCTTGTGCTGGAGTTTGTGCTGAAGGTTGTGCGGTTTGGCTGGAGGGTTGTGCTGGAGTGTTGTGCTGAGGGTATTGTGCTGGAGGTTGTGGCTGGAGGTTGTGGTGGAAGGTTGTTGCTTGAGTTGTGCTGAGGGTTTGTTGCTGAGAGTTGTGCTGGAGGGTTGTGCTGGAGGGTTGTGCTGGAGAGTTGTGCTGGGGGGTTGTGCTGAGGGTTGTGCTGAGGGGTTGTGCTGGAGGGTTGTGCTGGAGGGTTGTGCTGGAGGGTTGTGCTGGAGGGTTGTGCTGGAGGGTTGTGCTGGAGGGTTGTGCTGGAGGGTTGTGCTGGAGGGTTGTGCTGAGGGTTGTGCTGAGGGTTGTGCTGGAGGGTTGTGCTGGAGGGTTGTGCTGAGGGTTGTGCTGGAGGTTTGTGCTGGAGGGTTGTGCTGGAGGGTTGTGCTGGGGTTGTGCTGGAGAGTCGTGCTGGAGGCTTGTAGGGTTGTGCTGGAGGGTTGTGCTGGAGGGTTGTGCTGAGGGGTTGTGCTGAGGGGTTTGTGCTGATGGTTTTTTCGAGTTCGCCTTCTAGCACAACCCTCTCCAGCACGACCCTCCAGCACAACCCTCTCCAGCGCCGCCCCGTCAGCACGATCCTCAGCACCACCCCCCAGCACAACCCCTCAGCACAACCCCCCTCCAGCACGTAAGGAATCGGTCCCAGCTTAAGAAATTGGTCCCAGCTTTTTTGAATTTCCTATTTTATTTTAAAAAAGTCTGAGACCCAGCTCAAAAAAGTGAGTTTCTTAACAGACGACATGAGTGTAAGGAATTTAAGTCAAGCCATGTTCCTACATGTGTCCTATGTGATAGTGTGCCACATCTGGACGTTTTATTATACAATATGCTATACTGCGTGCTCTATCGTGATCCGTGTCGTTCGCCTCCCCCTGGGGAGTCCTGGTGCATCCTGGGTTTGATCCTCCTCCTCCTCATCCTCCTCCTCCGCGTCCCCTTCATCAAAATCATGATCATCATCATTATCATCATCATCATCATCATCATCATCATCATCATCATCATCATCATCATCATCAACATCATCATCATCATCATCATCATCATCATCGTCATCATCACCATCATCATCATGATCATGATCATCAGCATCATCATCAGCAGCAGCATCATCAGCATCATTATCATCATGAGCATCATCATCATCATCATTATGAGCATCATAATCGTCAGAATCAGCAGCAGCATCATCATCATCCTCATCACCATCATTGTCAGCGTCAGCGGGAGCAGCATCCTCATCCTCACCATCATCATCAAGAACAGAATCACCAGTATCCTCCTTTTCATCATCATGGTCAGCATCATCATCATCATCATCATCATCAGCAGCATCATCATCATCGTCGTCGTCATTTTTAACACAATCATCCACAACGACAACAACGATAACGATGACGACAACAACGGCAGCAACAACAACACCAGCAAGAACAACAATAACATCAACAACGATCACAACATCAACAACTACAACAATAGCAACAACAACAACAACAACAACATCACCAACAACATCAACAACATCACCATCATCATCCTTCTCTTCATCCTTCTCCTTCTCCTCCTCCTACTCCTCCTCTCCCTCCTCCTCCTTCTCGTCCTCCTCCTCCTCCTCCTTCTCCTCCTCCTCCTCCGCCTCCGCCTCCGCCTCCGCATTCTCCTCCTCATATTCCTTCTTCTCTTGTTCCGCATGTTGGATGCCCCCTTGGGCGCCTGCCCACGTGAAACACACATGCCACACGCACACGGGCTGGACGCATGTTGAGTGCCACCCCCCCTCTGCACACGTGCATTTACGTGTGAAGAGCTCCCCGGCCACATGCTGGATGCCCCCCCTTCGGGCCTGCACGCATGAAACCATGTTCCAAACGCACACGCACCAGGCGCATGTTGAATACCCCCCCTTCTCCAACGTATTTTTGCGTGTGAAGAATTCGACGAGTACATGTTGGATGCCCCCTTCGCGCCCGCACACCTGAAAACACGTGCCAAACGCGCACGCGCCAGAGACACGTTGGATACCTTCTCTCCGCGCACATGTTCTCGTGAAGAATTCGGCTACCACATGCTGGATGCCCCCCTTCTCGCTTGCACACGTGAAATCACGTGCCACACGCGCATGCACCAAACGCATGCTAAATATCCACACCTCCGCGCACGTATGTTCACGCGTGAAAAATCCGACGCCCACATATTGGATGCCCACCTGTTGCCTCCTTGGCGCCGACAATACATGCGTCAAGCGCACGTTGGATACTCGCCTCCTCCGCGGATCCGGCGCCCACATAATGGATGCTCCGCTTGTGGCCCCCTTGTGGCGCCGATGTCATGCGAAGGCACAAAGCACATGCGCACGCGCCAGACGCACGATGAATACTCCACCACCACCCCGCACACGCAGGTGCACGCGTGCAGACTCTGAGAAGCACATGATGGATGCCCCACTTCTGGCCCCAGCGGCGCCAGAAAAAGTAGAAAACGAGCGCAGCATGCGCATGCGCCAGACCCATGGTGAATTTCCGACCCTCCGCACACAAGTACGTGTACGCGTGAAGAATACGACGCTCACATGTTGGATGCCCACTTGTGGCCCCAGTGGCGCCGAAAACTCACGAAAACACATAAACAGTGCGCACGCGCCAGACTCACGTTGGATACCCCCCTCCCTCCGCACACGTACTTTCACGCGTGAAGAATCCGACGCCCACATGTTGGACGCCCCAGTTGTAACCACTTCGACGCCGAATACCAATGAAACCACGTGCCAAACACGCATGCGCCAGACACATGTTGGAGAACCCCCTCCGCACACGCAGTTGCTCCCGTAAAGAATGCGACGCCCGCATGTTGGATGCCCCACTTGTGACCCCCGTGGCACCGAAAACACCTGAAAATACTTACCGAACGCATGTGAGCCGAGTCGCATGGTTGGATACAACCCCTCTCCGCGCACGTATATCTACGTGCCCAAATTCTCCTCCACGTGCTCGCCCCCCCCGCTCCGGTCTAGCGCCAAAGGCCCCACCACATGAAGAAAACCCCGGGCCCGGCCCCTCACCAAGAAAGCGTGAGAACTTGTGCTTGCCGTTCTGGCTTCTGGTCCACACAACGCGCAGCATACGAGAGAAAGCATAACTTCCCAAACAGAATGCAGGAACAAACCACAAACTATTTTTTCCCTGGACAGGATTCGAACCAATGGAGATCAGGCATCCAGCTTGCAGGAGGCCGCCACCTATGTTCCGACGCCGGCACCGGCAAAGGCCCTCCAGCCCATCACTGGCACACAAAGCCTGATTTGCCAAAGTATCGGAAATGCGGAGGGAGAGGAACGAAAGCGGAGAGAGAGCCGGGAGCCAGAGGAGACAGGAACAGACCACAAACTGCCCAACACCTAGTCTCAACCACTGGCACTTGCCTTTCACAGCAGTGCCGCCCCGCCGTGTGGCGCACGGCTCGAATCAGGTCGGGCATGTCCCCCTACAGGCGGATTTAGAATGAAAAGATTCAGAAAGCACGCCACAAAGCACACAACAGTGGTCCAAAAAGACCCCACAGATCGGCCCGAGACTATTTCTTGACTGCTTTCGAAGAGATTCCCCCTGTAGAGGGACAGGCCCGATGCACGGCGAAAGACACAGCCCCTGCCGCAGCCGGGAAGCTCTCCCTCGACGCTGCCACGCCATCCTCGGGGGCTGCCCGCACCTCGGGCCCTCGCCCGAGCGGCCAGGGCCACGCAGCGGCCCCCCCCGCCCGCGCGCCCCCGCCTGGGCAGGCGCGGGGGAGGCCCGCCCGAGCGCCGGCCCCCCCCCTTAAAGCAACAGCACAACAGCACGAGCGCTCCAGCGAGGAAAAAAAAAGGCATAAATACATACACACATATATATATATATGTTTAAAACAACCAAACAAACAAAACAAAACTAAACAAAAAGACGCTGCTCTCGGAGAGCAAACGAGCGGCGAGCGCGCGCCCTGGCTCTGGTGCGGGGGAGCGGCGAGGGGGGGGGAGCAGCGGAGGGGGGCCAGGGGCACGGAAGCCAGGGAGGCCCCCGCGGTGGCCAGGGCGGCGCACGACGACGACGACGGCGGCGGCGGCGGCGAAGGCGAGGGGCTCCGAGCCACGGGGCCCGGCCGGAAGGGCCCGACGACCACGGCCACGGCCGCGAGAGAAAAGGGCTCCGAGCTCCTGCAGCACTGCTGCCCGAGAGGACGGAGCAGGAGCCCCGGGAGGGGGGAGGCCCAGGGAGGCCCCGGGAGGCCAGGGCAGGGGCGCCAGGGGAGGCCAGGGCGGCGAGGGCTGCCAGGGAGGCCAGGGCGGAGGGGGCCACGACGACGCGACGGCACGACGACGAAAAGAAAGCGGCCCGAAGCCCTGGGGGGGGGGCCAGGGAGGAAGGCCAGGGAGGGTCAGGGCAGCGGGACCTCGGGAGGCCAGGGATACCAGGCAGGCAGGGAGGCCAGGGGGGGGCCACGACGGCGCGTCGACACGACGGCGAGAACGAGTGGCACGCATGCCCTGGCTCCTGCACGAGGGAGGGCGACGGTGCGAGGAGACGGTGCGGGGGGGGGTCTTGGAACCATCCTGCTGTTCTCCTGGGGCCACCAGGACTATCGTGAGGAGACAGGGACCAGGGCGCCCGGGGAAGGGGGGGGTAGAGGCAACGAGCGAGCGAACGAACGACGAGGAAAATGGAGTGCTCCGAGCTCCAGAGCGCATCTGTGCGGGAGAGATTGAGGGAAGCAATCCGAAGGGGGGCAAAGAGGCCAGGGAGGCCAAGTAGAGAGGCCGGGGAACCCCAGGGGAGGCCACGGAGGCCAGGGCCTCCAGGTGAGGCCGGGGGGGACAGGGCAGGGGGACCGGGGGAAGGCCACACCGACGACGACGACGACGACGAGAAAAGAAAAGAAAAGAAAAGAAAAGAAAAGAAAAGAAAAGAAAAGAAAAGAAAAGAAAAGAAAAGAAAAGAAAAGAAAAGAAAAGAAAAGAAAAGAAAAGAAAAGAAAAGAAAAGAAAAGAAAAGAAAAGAAAAGAAAAGAAAAGAAAAGAAAAGAAAAGAAAAGAAAAGAAAAGAAAAGAAAAGAAAAGAAAAGAAAAGAAAAGAAAAGAAAAGAAAAGATAAGAAAAGAAAAGAAACGAGGAAAAACAACAAAAAAAAAAAAAAAAAAAAACGTAAAGAAAATAAAAGAAAAGAAAAGAAAAGAAAAGAAAAGAAAAGAAAAGAAAAGAAAATAAAAGAAAAGAAAAGAAAGGAAAAGAAAAGAAAAGAAAAGAAAAGAAACGAAAAGAAAAGAAAAGAAATGAAAAAAAAGAAAAGAAAAGAAAATAAAAGAAAAGAAAAGAAAAGAAAAGAAACGAAACGAAAAGAAAAGAAAAGAAAAGAACAGAACAGAAATGAAATGAAAAAGAAAAGAAAAGAAAAGAAAAGAAAATAAAAGAAAAGAAGATAAAAGAACAGAAAAAAGAAAAGAAAAGAAAATACAAGAAAAGAAAAGAAAAGAAAAGAAAATGAAAGAGAAACAAAAAAAGAAAATAAAATAAAATAAAAGAAAAGAAAAGAAAAGAAAATGAAAGAAAAGAACATAAAAGAAAAGAAAAGAAAAGAAAAGAAAAGAAAAGAAAAGAAAATACAAGA
>CAUYUJ010014189.1:155000-175000 GCA_963575745.1 Prorocentrum cordatum | reverse complement strand
ATGCCGTGGCCCACGTCCGCTGCCACGCCACGGACCCCGGGCATCGCAGGCTCACGGAGGAAATGCTGCGAGATGCGCTGGGACAGTGCACGCACGTGCTGTCGAATCGGAATCGGAGGAGGGGTGGGGGGGGGCGAAGGGAGGAAAAGGGGCCAGGGTGCTGCGCGGAGATCCCCTGCGGCCGAGACGGCCGCTTCTAGACCGCGAGAACGCACAACGGCACACCTGAGGGCAAGGAAGAGGAACAGATAGAACGACACGCCGCAGCGGAGGGGGCATGTTGAGAGAAAGAGAGACGCAGGAAGAGAGAAAGAAAGAGAGAGAGTGAGAGAGAGAGAGAGAGAAGCGAGCACACCAGGACGTTGCCAGGGGAGAAAGGAAAAACGTATTCCGACTGAGTAATTGTCGATCCCGGCAGGGGGGCATGCGCTTACCCCATTGTACGATCCTGACCCTTTCCCCCCGCGCTCCCTCTCCTTCTGCCCATGACGTTTAATGCTATACTGGTTTCTCCATCTCCTCTCCCTAACCCTCCAAGAATCTGATCGCCTACAGACGACCGCGGTCTCCGGGTAGCTGGACTCAGCAATGAGCTGCACGGACTGCACATACAGGACGTAAAGGAAAGTTCGCTCCTCTCGCGGGCCCTCCACCTCCGCAGCATCCCAGCAGCATTCCCCTTCTCTTCCTCCTCCTCCCCCTCCTCCTCCTTATTCTCCTTCTCCTCCTCTTCTTGATCGTGGCTGCCCTTGTTGCTCTCATCGGCCTGCTCCTGCTCCTTCTCCGCCGATTCCACACCCTCCTCTTGCGCCTTGTCCTTTAGCATTCTCCTCCTCCTCCTCCACCTCCTCCTCCTCCGTTCTGCTCCTCCCCATCGTCTTCCCTCCTCGTCTCAACCCTCCTCCTCCTCATCCTCCTCCTCCTCCTCCTCCTCCTCCTCCTCCTTCCGCGCGCCTCCTCAGTTCTCTTCTCGGCACCAGCACTCTGACATTCGGCGGCGGCAACAGTACAACGCTGCATCAATGCAACACGCCCCCTCGATAACCCATGCAATCAGTTATTAGCTGGGCTCGTGTTGTCGACATGTAAGATGACAAGCCCAGCCGGTGTCCACCAGCCCAGAATCAGTCCTTATTGTCGCACGCCGCGCTGCGAGAGCATTGTGTGCCACGTGAATGACGGCGGCCTCAATCACCCAATGCTCGCGCCCATTACTATACCAAAACCCAGAGACTGCGAGCGTTTCATCGACTTGTCATTATCACATCAATACTGACCGTCTGATCATTCTCAGATTAACACTCACGAGGCAGTCTGCTAGAATCACAATGCTTATGGCCATCACGAACCTCTCGCCTCATCTTAGCGCTCGTGAGCTTCAGGCCGTCAATATCAGCAGTGTCCAGACTTCGACCCCCATTCACAAGCGCTCCAGAGGCGCTCACAAGCGCTCCAGAGGCGCTCACAAGCGCTCCAGAAGCGCTCACAAGCGCCCCAGAGGCGCTCACAAGCGCTCCAGAGGCACTCACAAGCGCTCCAGAGGCCGCGCGGAGAGGCTGGTAGTAAGCTCGCAGAAGGTCTTCGAGAAGCTTCAAAACCTTCATAAGATTTCTGTAACTGGGGAAGAACCCAGCTTACCGGGAAATACCCCAGTCTACCGGGAAAAGGAATTATTTTCTTGGGGGCAGTGGGAGCTTCCCGAAGGCCGCTTCCAGGGTTCCTGGGGCCTCTTGGAAACCTCTCGGGGGCTCTCCCGGGGGCCACTTGGGGCCTGCTGGGGGTCTTTTAGAGCGAAGAGCCTGTGAGAGGGGCGATCGGGCAATGCTACCAGTCTGCTATACCCACCACCTGCGGGATGGCGCCTGCATAGGGCACATGGCCGCAGGACACCCCGCAGAGACGCGCGCGCCTTGAGGGTCACGCACAGAGAGGAGTCTGCAGGTGTCGCCACCGGCCTGGCCTGGGACGTCTCCCACACCCCCCCTTACGACACGCGATCACGCACGTCATCGGGTGGCGGAAGTAGAACAGGAGATGGAGCAGACCTGGCCGGGCAGACCTCGCAGCGACAGCAATCCAGAAGAGGCGGTCGGAGAGAAGCGTCAAAATGTGCACCTGGGGGAGACAGAGACCACAAGATGGACGTGTGTGCACGACGTCACAATGGGCACCTGAAAGCACAATATGAACAGGATATAGATTGCGGGCTGGCCAACCACTTTGTAGGAGAAGAACAGGAAATGCACCTGACGACAACGACCGAGAAAGGAAGCAACACTGAGAGTGCGTCTCTCGACTGACACCTGTGCGAAAACAGAACTAGAGGAGGGAAAGGTAAAGAGAAACAGGATGAGGAACATGTCGATATGCACCTGCGGGGAGGCAGCGAGCTCGACGCGACGACCCCCCCGACGAGAGACGGCGTGGCAAGAGAAAAGAGAAGACAATGATGAGGAGGAACGTGTCGATATGCACCTGTGGGGAGGCGCAACAATGTGAGCTCGACACAAGTCGCAGGGCTCAACTGCCCACAGGTCCTGGAGCACCGACAGATCGGCCCCCCCGACACGAGACGACACGATAGAATAGAAAGAAGGAGGAAGACAAGAAAGACGGAGATGCGTTGCCCCCGCCCAAAATGGGCTGCTCTTGTCGATTGGGGGCGCCGGCTCCGCCCAAAATGGGCTGCTCTTATCGACAAGAGCCGGGCTCTGGCCACCTCGAGCACCTGTTTTCGTGCTCCTTTGCAAGAGGTGCCAGTTTGCGGGGCTGTGACCCCCCCGCAGAGGTTTCTGACTTGTCCAAGGAGAAATTGGAGAGGGAGGGGGGGCCAGACCCGACTCCGAGGAGACGTGGGGAGGCGAACTCCCACGACGCCCAGAGGCTGCGGGACTGAACCCACCAGAAGAACAGAGGAGGGAGGGGCCAGACCCGACTCCGAGGAGACGTGGGGAGGCGAACTCCCACGACGCCCAGAGGCTGCGGGACTGAACCCACTAGAAGAAGAGAGGAGGAAAGGGAAAAGGGGAAGGACCCCCCCGATGAGAGACATCCGTCTCCAAGCGCCTTCAAGAGGAGAAGAATAGGGATCTGCGCAGAGCCGCTGCGGGGTCCACCACGAGGACTCAACCTGTAGTTGTGGATGCTGCGGGCCCAGCGCAAACGAGGGTCCGAATGTGCAGAGCAAGTCTGCGACAACCGTCACCCACAAACAAACAATCACAAGGTCATGAGCCAGCAGCGAGCACCTTCCGGGCCGCCCTTGCGCCTGCGCGCGAGGTAGTCCGTCGCGCAGGGAGAGGAAGAACGAGAGGAGTAACCTGATTTCTGGACGCTGTTCGAGCAGCGCTATTTCGAGATGTGACTTACTGTCTCTGTTTCAGAGCACTGGGAAAGTTGACATAAAGGAAATGCCCCACCACCACGGAGCCCCGTGGCATGTAAACAGGGCGCCCCCGCCGCGCTGGTTACTCTTCACGATAAGGAGAACGAAATGCTTGTCCGACGTGTGGTCCGCCGCCGTCCAACATCCTGCAACCTGTCAGAGATGGGGGCGAAATCGTAAACCGAAGGAGGGGAGGCCAGCCGGCCGGTCTGGGCCCGCCCAACACGTCACTCTGCCAGGACGCTGGGATTCCGCGCACGCACATACAGAAGCGCAAAGGAGAAAGAAGACGGGCACAAGGGAGAGACAACTGGTCGACATTGCGCGGCGTGCAGCAATCGCTCCGACATGAATGTGGGCACGGTGACAACATGCACAATCATAAGCATGAAAGGAAGAAAAGAAGGACGCATGGGTGGGAAGGGAGAAGCAATGGATGGATGGATATGGGGAAGGACAACAGAAAGCGAGAAGAGGAGGGCGTCGAAGTGCACCTGCGGGGGCGCCCCACCCCGATGCAAAACGACGTGAGAGAATGGAATAGAGAGCTGGATAATGAGGGACACATCGAGAAGTCTCAGTCGCGTTAGAAGCTCTGTGACAGCAATGCGCAGCTGCGCCCAGCCAAGGCGACGAGGGCGCAGCTGGTGTTGCCACCGGCGGGGAGGACGCCAGATCAGCTCCAACAGAGGCAATCAACGATGGATCACAAAACGCATAAAGAATGGGCAAAGAGGGTCGTCACATCATCTGAAGCAATCGCGCCGTCCTCCGAATGGCGCCGAAGGCCGCATGAAGAAATGACGTAGCACACGCTCTCAGAGACTGACAGCGTCGGTCTCGCAACTCCGGCAAAGCGGCTGATAACCTGTGAGAGGGGCGATCGGGCAATGCTACCAGTCTGCTATACCCACCCCCTGCGGGACGGCGCCTGCATAGGGCACATGGCCGCAGGACACCCCGCAGAGACGCGTGCGCCTTGAGGGTCACGCACAGAGAGGAGTCTGCAGGTGTCGCCACCGGCCTGGCCTGGGACGTCTCCCACAGAGCCTAACATGTTCCTCTCTGGAGGTTTTCTTGGAGCGTTCCTGGGGCCTTCGGAGGCCGTCTTGGAGACCTCTTGGGCCGTCCTGGGGGCGTATTGGACTGCCTGGGCGCTCTCTTGGGGGCCTCTGGGGCCGTCTTGGGGCGATCTTTAAGATTTCGTGGCCTGTCTTGGGGCGTCGGGAGACCGAAAGCGCAAGAGCCCGAAACACCTTCAAAAACCCAACAAAAATCAATGCATTTTGACTCTAGGGGCTCTCTTGGAAGGCCTCTCGAAAGCCTCCCGAATCGTCCTGGGAGCTCCCTGGGCCGTCTGGACGCGATCTTGGGGGCCTCCTTGGGGCATCTAGGGGCCTCCTAGGGTTTTCTGCGGGCGGAGAGCCTGGATGGTCGGTCCCTGCCCCCCCCTCTGGAGGTTTTCTTGGAGCGTTCCTGGGGCGTTCGGAGGCCGTCTTGGGGACCTCTTGGGCCGTCCGGGGGCGTATTGGGCCGTCCGGGGGCGTATTGGACTGCATGGGCGCTCTCTTGGGTGCCTCTTAAACCGTCTTGGGGCGATGTTTGAAACCCTTTGGGCTGTCTTGGAGCGTCGGGAAGCTGAGAACGCGGGAACCCGAAAAACCTTCAAAACCCACCGCAAACCAATGAATTTTGACACTTGGGGATCTCTTGGAGGACCTCTTGGAAGCCTCCCAAGGCGTCCTGGGAGCTCCCTGGGCCGTCTGGACGCGATCCGGGGGGCCTTCTGGGGGCCTCTAGGAGCCTCCTGGGGTCTTTTTAGGCGGAGAGCCTGAAATGTTGGTCCCTGCCCCTCCTCTGGAGGTTTTCTTGGAGCGTTCCTGGGGCCTTCGGACCTCTTGGGCCGTCCGGGGGGCGTATTGGACTGCCTGGGCGCTCTCTTGGGTGCCTCTTAGACCGCCTTGGGGCGATTCTTGGGACCCCTTGGGCTGTCTTGGAGCGTCGGGAAGCCGAGAACGCGGGAACCCGAAAAACCTTCAAAACCCACCGCAAACCAATGAATTTTGACACTTGGGGATCTCTTGGAAGACCTGTCAGAGGCCTCCCAAGGCGTCCTGGGAGCTCCCTGGGCCGTCTGGACGCGATCCGGGGGGTCTTCTGGGGGCCTCTAGGGGCCTCCTGGGGTCTTTTTGGGCGGAGAGCCTGATATGTTGGTCCCTGCCCCTCCTCTGGAGGTTTTCTTGGAGCGTTCCCGGAGCCTTCGGAGGCCGTCTTGGAGGTCTCTTGGGTCGCCTGGAAGGCGTCTTGGACTGTCTGGGCGCTGTCTTGGGGGCCTCTTACGCCGACTCGGGACGATCTTTGGGACCTCTTGGGCTGTCTGGGAGCGTCGGGAAGCCGAAAACGCGGGAACCCGAAACACCTTCAAAAAACCCAACAAAAATCAATGCATTTTGACTCTAGGGGCTCTCTTGGAGAGCCTCTCGGAAGCCTCCCGAGTCGTCCTGGGAGCTCCCTGGGCCGTCTGGACGCGATCTTGGACGGCCTGGATCGACCTGCTGGCGACCCTGGGTCCTCTTGGACCATCTTACAGATCATCTTGGGGCCGCCCGTGCCGCACGGAAGCGCGTCTGCCGAAGTGGGGCCGTCATCCGCCGGCTTCCGCCGGCGTGCGCTCCGCGGGACCCCCCCAGGGGAGCACTAAACGGGAACCCCTCCGCAAGGTCGGAGAAAAAAACAGCGCTGAAGGTCTTGGGCTGCCTCTCCTCCCAGGGTTCGGTGGCAACTCATGGGAGCATCCTTGTCGGCTCTTGCGAATCGACGCTAATCGACGCTAGATCGACGCTAATCGACGCTAAATCGACGCTGATCGACGCTAACCGACGCTAAATCAGCGCTATCTCATCGACTCCAGACGCTAATCGACGCTAATGGATGCTAAAGACGTAATTCAGAGGGTGTACCAGGCTCCCATGTTTTGCCACCGAAGCAGGGTGCCGCTCACCTCAGGCTCTCTCTCTCTCTCTCTCTCTCTCTCTCTCTGCGCCCTCGGCATGGTCCAGGCCTTTACCTCGCTCGACCCCTTGGACGTCAGGCGAATTTGGACCAGCGGGACTGGTACGAGTTTACACCGCCTGCTTGCGCGCGCGGACTGGCCTCGGCCTCTCTTCGGCGCCGCCGCTGCTGGCGCGCAGCCAGTATCGCGATCCACCTGGTGCCGCCCAGGCCTGATGCCCAGGCGGCGAAGGCTTCATTGTGGATCCATTTCGCCCGCAGCGTGCCCTTCACCCTGGGCCTCACTTGGATCAGCTGGGGTCGTAGCGTCTGCACGGAAGCCGCTGACACGTGGTGGTGCACCCTCCTCTGGAGGTTTTCCTGGAGGTTTTCTTGGAGCGTTCCTGGGGCCTTCGGAGGCCGTCTTGGAGGTCTCTTGGGTCGCCTGGAAGGCGTCTTGCAGCGCGCCCTTCACCCTGGGCCTCACTTGGATCAGCTGGGGTCGTAGCGTCTGCACGGAAGCCGCTGACACGTGGTGGTGCACCCTCCTCTGGAGGTTTCCCTGGAGGTTTTCTTGGAGCGTTCCTGGGGCCTTCGGAGGCCGTCTTGGAGGTCTCTTGGGTCGCCTGGAAGGCGTCTTGCAGCGCGCCCTTCACCCTGGGCCTCATTTGGATCAGCTGGGGTCGTAGCGTCTGCACGGCAGCCGCTGACACGTGGTGGTGCACCCTCCTCTGGAGGTGTTCCTGGAGGTTTTCTTGAAGCGTTCCTGGGGCCTTCGGAGGCCGTCTTGGAGGTCTCGTGGGTCGCCTGGAAGGCGTCTTGCAGCGTGCCCTTCACCCTGGGCCTCACTTGGATCAGCTGGGGTCGTAGCGTCTGCACGGCAGCCGCTGACACGTGGTGGTGCACCCTGCTCTGGAGGGGTTCCTGGAGGTTTTCTTGGAGCGTTCCTGGGGCCTTCGGAGGCCGTCTTGGAGGTCTCTTGGGTCGCCTGGAAGGCGTCTTGCAGCGCGCCCTTCACCCTGGGCCTCACTTGGATCAGCTGGGGTCGTAGCGTCTGCACGGAAGCCGCTGACACGTGGTGGTGCACCCTCCTCTGGAGGTGTTCCTGGAGGTTTTCTTGAAGCGTTCCTGGGGCCTTCGGAGGCCGTCTTGGAGGTCTCGTGGGTCGCCTGGAAGGCGTCTTGCAGCGTGCCCTTCACCCTGGGCCCCACTTGGATCAGCTGGGGTCGTAGCGTCTGCACGGAAGCCGCTGACACGTGGTGGTGCACCCTCCTCTGGAGGTTTTCCTGGAGGTTTTCTTGGAGCGTTCCTGGGGCCTTCGGAGGCCGTCTTGGAGGTCTCTTGGGTCGCCTGGAAGGCGTCTTGCAGCGTGCCCTTCACCCTGAGCCCCACTTGGATCAGCTGGGGTCGTAGCGTCTGCACGGACAAAGCCGCGACGGATGTGGTGCACCCTCCTCTGGAGGTTGTCCTGGAGGTTTTCTTGGAGCGTTCCTGGGGCCTTCGGAGGCCGTCTTGGAGGTCTCTTGGGTCGCCTGGAAGGCGTCTTGCAGCGTGCCCTTCGCCCTGGGCCTCACTTGGATCAGCTGGGGTCGTAGCGTCTGCACGGAAGCCGCTGACACGTGGTGGTGCACCCTCCTCTGGAGGTTTCCCTGGAGGTTTTCTTGGAGCGTTCCTGGGGCCTTCGGAGGCCGTCTTGGAGGTCTCTTGGGTCGCCTGGAAGGCGTCTTGCAGCGCGCCCTTCACCCTGGGCCTCAGTTGGATCAGCTGGGGTCGTACGTCTGCACGGAAGCCGCTGACACGTGTGGTGCACCACTCCTCTGAGGTTTCCGCGAGGTTTTCTTGATCGTTCCTGGGGCCTTCGGAGGCCCGTCTTGGGTCTTCTTGGGTCGCCTGAGAGCGTCTTGCAGCGTGCCCTTCACCCTGGGCCTCACTTGGATCAGCTGGGGTCGTAGCGTCTGCACGGAAGCCGCTGACACGTGGTGGTGCACCCTCCTCTGGAGGTTTTCCTGGGGGTTTTCTTGGAGCGTTCCTGGGGCCTTCGGAGGCCGTCTTGGAGGTCTCTTGGGTCGCCTGGAAGGCGTCTTGCAGCGTGCCCTTCACCCTGGGCCTCACTTGGATCAGCTGGGGTCGTAGCGTCTGCACGGAAGCCGCTGACACGTGGTGGTGCACCCTCCTCTGGAGGTTTTCCGGGAGGTTTTCTTGGAGCGTTCCTGGGGCCTTCGGAGGCCGTCTTGGAGGTCTCTTGGGTCGCCTGGAAGGCGTCTTGCAGCGTGCCCTGCACCCTGGGCCTCACTTGGATCAGCTGGGGTCGTAGCGTCTGCACGGAAGCCGCTGACACGTGGTGGTGCACCCTCCTCTGGAGGTTTTCCTGGGGGTTTTCTTGGAGCGTTCCTGGGGCCTTCGGAGGCCGTCTTGGAGGTCTCTTGGGTCGCCTGGAAGGCGTCTTGCAGCGTGCCCTTCACCCTGGGCCTCACTTGGATCAGCTGGGGTCGTAGCGTCTGCACGGAAGCCGCTGACACGTGGTGGTGCACCCTCCTCTGGAGGTTTTCCTGGGAGGTTTTCTTGGAGCGTTCCTGGGGCCTTCGGAGGCCGTCTTGGAGGTCTCTTGGGTCGCCTGGAAGGCGTCTTGCAGCGTGCCCTTCACCCTGGGCCTCACTTGGATCAGCTGGGGTCGTAGCGTCTGCACGGAAGCCGCTGACACGTGGTGGTGCACCCTCCTCTGGAGGTTTTCCTGGAGGTTTTCTTGGAGCGTTCCTGGGGCCTTCGGAGGCCGTCTTGGAGGTCTCTTGGGTCGCCTGGAAGGCGTCTTGCAGCGTGCCCTGGACCCCCTCGTCTTGGATCCTCTGCTGGGGTCGTAGCGTCTGCACGGAAGCCGCTGACTGGTGGTGCGGCCGTCTTGGAGGTCTCTTGGGTCGCCTGGAAGGCGTCTTGCAGCGTGCCCTTCACCCTGGGCCTCACTTGGATCAGCTGGGGTCGTAGCGTCTGCACGGAAGCCGCTGACACGTGGTGGTGCACCCTCCTCTGGAGGTTTTCCTGGAGGTTTTCTTGGAGCGTTCCTGGGGCCTTCGGAGGCCGTCTTGGAGGTCTCTTGGGTCGCCTGGAAGGCGTCTTGCAGCGTGCCCTTCACCCTGGGCCTCACTTGGATCAGCTGGGGTCGTAGCGTCTGCACGGAAGCCGCTGACACGTGGTGGTGCACCCTCCTCTGGAGGTTTTCCTGGAGGTTTTCTTGGAGCGTTCCTGGGGCCTTCGGAGGCCGTCTTGGAGGTCTCTTGGGTCGCCTGGAAGGCGTCTTGCAGCGTGCCCTTCACCCTGGGCCTCACTTGGATCAGCTGGGGTCGTAGCGTCTGCACGGAAGCCGCTGACACGTGGTGGTGCACCCTCCTCTGGAGGTTTTCCTGGAGGTTTTCTTGGAGCGTTCCTGGGGCCTTCGGAGGCCGTCTTGGAGGTCTCTTGGGTCGCCTGGAAGGCGTCTTGCAGCGTGCCCTTCACCCTGGGCCTCACTTGGATCAGCTGGGGTCGTAGCGTCTGCACGGAAGCCGCTGACACGTGGTGGTGCACCCTCCTCTGGAGGTTTTCCTGGAGGTTTTCTTGGAGCGTTCCTGGGGCCTTCGGAGGCCTTGTCTTGGACCCTGGTCTCTTGGGTCGCCTGGAAGGCTGTCTTGCAGGTTTTCTTGGAGCGTTCCTGGGGCCTTCGGAGGCCGTCTTGGAGGTCTCTTGGGTCGCCTGGAAGGCGTCTTGCAGCGTGCCCTTCACCCTGGGCCTCACTTGGATCAGCTGGGGTCGTAGCGTCTGCACGGAAGCCGTTGACATGCGGTGGTGCACCCAACCCGACGTGGGCACCGGCGGCCACGAGAGTTCCGCGGCGCACGGGCGCGGAACGCAGACCGGGCCAGGACAGAGGGCGGAAGACGAGGAGCCCACGGGTGCCCTTCCCCCCCCCCCTCGCCCGCCTCTGGCCGTGCCGCGGGGGCTCCCCCCGCCCCCCCCCCTCCCCCCCCCCCCGCCTCCGACGACTCGGTTCGTCTGCGGGCCCCGGGCCCCGCACCTCTCGACGCCTCCCTCCTCCGGCACCCGGCTGCCGCATCGCGAGAGCGGGGCTCTCGTCGGCCCGCGCGGGCGGGCCGGGCAGGGGCCCCCCCTGGGCGGCACCCGAGGAGGGCGAGAAGCCGCTGGAGCGAGCTCTGCGAGGCGACAATCGTCTGGGCCCCCGGAGGCCTCCAGGTGTCCCAGTGGGCCCCCGGGGTCCCTGCATGTCCCAAGGAAGGCCCCGGAGGAGGGCCTCCTGTGGCCCGAACACGAAAAAACAGACAACCACACACACACACACATGAACAAGCAAACAAACAAACAAACAAACAAACAAACAAACAGACAGACAGACAGACAGACAGACAGACAGACAGACAGACTAACAAACGAACAAACAAACAAGATAGATTAAGATACATTGAGTAACTTATTCCTTGAGCCTCGATGGTCGAACCTGGATCTCAAGACCGTTCGCGGCGACAGCATAATCGAAAACCGACCGAACCAAAAGCGAAACTGAAACCGACAGGCCGCACATAGCCGAGATGGACGCAGCAGCGCAGCAACGACGCGACAACCGACCGAACCGAAACCGACCGAATGCAACCGACTGCGAAGCAGCCGAACGGACCAAACCGCGGACACTCTCGGTAATCCTCGTCGTCTCTCGGTTCAGTGTCGTAACTCAAGTCTCTGTCGGCCGCTAGGGACGATCCGCGCACAAACGGAACCCTCTCGGCGAGGCGCAGCTGCTGACACGCTCGCCGAGGCAGAAAGAGCTCTCAGAGCCTCCTCCCGCGTAGTCGAGCGCACCTCGTCTACCCCACAACCGCGCACCTGCGCGAGGCGATCGTCTCCTCATCTGGGCTCTGACTAACAGGGCGAGGGCATATTTGTCGGCGCGCATAAGATGGGTGGGGGAAGGAGGGAAGACTTCTGAGAAGGAGGCTGCCTCTTAGAAGGTGCTGGCCTCCAAGAAACAGCCTCCTTCTAAGAAGCCTTCCCCTCTCCCCCTACCCCCTCTGCGCGTTGCCGCCATATGCCCCACGACGGAGAAGAGATCGGCCAGCTCTGAATCGCCGAGGGCGAACTTCACTGCAGTAGGGAGCTCCGGCACCCTCCCCCCTCCTCCCGCAGGCGCGCGCCGCGAGAGCGGCCCAGGGGCCCGAGACGTCCTCGGGGTCGTAGTGGCAAGACATGCGGCCGCCTTCCGTGGAGGCTCCCAGCGCGCCCCCGGCGCGGCGCGCGCCGCGCCGCGAATCCCGCCGGGTGGAGCTCGGGGCTCCCGCTTCTGGCCGCCCCTGGCCGCCGTCGTCGCGGCCGCGGCCGCCGCCGTCGCCCCCCGCACGGGCCGGAACGACGAGGGTCGACGTCGAGGCTCCCGGATGCCTCCTGGTCCCCTCTGGGCCCAAGGGGGGGTAACTGGAGATCTCCGGAGGCATCTGGCCACCTCCGGGGACCTCTGGAGACCTGCTGCTCCCCCCTCTGGCTCCCTCTTCGCTCCTCGCTCCTCACTCCTCGCTCCTCGCTCCTCGCTCCTGGCTCCTCCTCCTCCTCCTCCTCCTCCTCCTCCTCTTCCTCCTCCTCCTCCTCCTCCTCCTCCTCCTCCTCCTCCTCCTCGCTGGGGGACGGACGGAGGAGGGGAGGAGAGCGGGGAGGGAGGAGGAGGAGGAGGGAGGCATGGAGGGCGGAGGGACAAAAATGAGGGAGGGGGAAGAGGAAGAGGAGGAGGAAGGAGAACAACGAGGACTAGGGGGAGGGGGCGGCGGAGGAGACTTGGGCATCTGATTCGTCACATCCTCCCAGGGGCCTTCTCCCAACGCCAACAGAAGCGATGAGCTAACGCACTCGCAATGCTCAGTCGGCCTCAACACCAGCCCTCGCTGGGCCTCACTCGGCTCAGCGAACTCCTCCCTCTACGAGTCAAGAAACAACACGCACCATAACTGATCAGGGGTAAATTAAAACAGTGTACCTGGAATTTCAGCTTGGTGGACGCAGAATTGCCTTGCTGTATGAATCAGGCAGTGGCGGACACATTACAAAGTGATACGAAGGAGGAATCGGAGAAAGAAAGGAGTAGGCGACAATGAATAGGAGGAGGGACGGATAGGGACGCGGAGAATAGATACGGAAAGAATGCGAGGATGATTAGTGAAGAGACCGAGAAGATAAAAATAGGGGGGCGAAAGAAACGGACGAGGACGACGGGCGGGAGGACGATGATGGTGGTGATGCTGATTATGGTTACGATTATGCGTATGATCATGAGGACGAAGAGGAGGAAGAAAAAGAAGAAGAGGAGCAGGAGAAGGATCAGGCGAAAGAAAGTGAGGGGACGAGTGGGGTACTGATGATGACCGATGGTGAGGGTAGTAAGGAGGAGTGTGAAGGAGAAGGAAGAAACGAAAAGGAGGAGGAGAAGAGACCAGTGCAAACCAAACAGTCCTCAACTATGTTGGAATAAACCCTCCATCAAAGCTCCCTCTTCATAGGCCCCTACAAGGATTCCTTTTCACTAAAGAAAATGCCCCGTTGGGAGGCAACCGTTTGAAGATCCTGAAGCGTGCCAAAATTTCATGCTCTGGACTCCAACGCCACGACTCAACCTGATCGTTGCGTCTTGACAATCCTGAAATGAGCCAGAACACCGTTCCTGGATCTGCAACAGCACGAATCAGCGTAACACTTGCACCATGGCTAATCTGAATCGTTCCAAAACACATATTTCTGGTACGTCAACCTTGGGAGACCGTACAACCCTTGCAAATGTTTACAGCGAGTGCACGCGACGCTAAAGCGAGAGAGCCACATCTTGAACACGAACCGCGCCCTCAACCCGTGAAACGATTGCAAATGTTTACAGCAGATGCGCGCTGCACTACGACGACAACCATATTTTGAAAAGGAACGGCCCTCGGTCCGCAAAACTCCTGCGGAATTCTAAAACGAATGTGCGCGGGGCCAAAGCGAGACCCACATCTTGAAAACGGTATGCCCTCAACCCGTGAAACATTTGCAAATTATAAGAACAAGTGTGCGCGGCGCTAAGGCGAGAGCCACATCTTGGAAGCAGCCCGCCCTCCATCTGCGAAGCTGTCACCAACTTCCAAGCTTCAGCATCATGAGTGGTAATGAAGTCTCAAGCGAAATGCACGCACCGCCCTTCTGACTGGCCCAGGAGTGCGACAGGGAGGCATTGCTCACAAGGAGAAGGACTTGAAAGAGGAGAGAGGACGGAAGGAAAGGGGACGGAGGCGAGAGGGCGGGGGCGCGAGCCAGGCAGGGACCCCGTCGGCGCATCCCGCCCCTCCCCCCCCCCACCTCCCAGCTCCAAGGGCGGCCGAAAGCGGGCGCCCAGAAGGGCTCCCCCGCCGCCCCGCGCAGCCCGCGGCGGCGCAGCGGCGGGGGGCGGGGGGCGGAGAGGGCCGCACGGCCAGAGCGCGCGCGCGCGCGCGGGGGCCCCCCTTCTGAGCAGGGAGGCGCGCGGTCGATCACCGCTGCCGCCGCCGCTGCCGCTGCCGCTGCTCGCCTCTCGCCCCCCCTCGGGCCCCCAGAAGCCCCCCAGAGCAGCTCGGGGCGCCTCCCCGCCCCCGGGGGCATCCAAGAGGGGGAGGTCGCTGATCATGGCCCTAGGCAGGTGCGCGGCCCGGGGGGGAGCCAGGGAACATATTGAAATCCGGCGACCCTTCGGCGTAAGTGAAACGCTGTCGTCGTCGTCGTCGTCGTCGTCGTCGTCGTCGTCGTCGTCGTCGTCGTCGTCGTCGTCGTCGTCGTCGTCGTCGTCGTCGTCGTCGTCGTGGTCGTCGTCGTGGTCGTCGTCGTCGTCGTCGTCGTCGCCGTCGTCGTCGTCGTCGTCGTTGTCCTCGTCGTCGTCGTCGTCGTCGTCGCCGTCGTCGTCGTCGTCGTCGTCGTCGTCGTCGTCGTCGTCCTCGTCGTCGTCGTCGTCGTCGTCGTCGTCGTCGTCGTCGTCGTCGTGGTCGTCGTCAACGTCCTCGTCGTCATCGTCGTCGTCGTCCTCGTCGTCGTCGTCGCCGTCGTCGTCCTCGTCGTCGTCGTCGCCGTCGTCGTCGTCGTCGTCGTCCTCGTCGTCGTCCTCGTCGCCGTCGTCGTCACTACCAAAAACAATCTGGGAACGAGCAGGAAAAAGAAACGTCGCAAGTAATCAAATCGATTCCCTGCCCTTTGTCCCCTCTCTGGGGGGGGCACGGGGCGGGTGCTGGAAGCCGTGCGGCCGACTGGTTCGGAGCGGGCATCTTACCGTAATTACCGCAGTCGTTGCTCCACCATTCTCCTGCACCCTTCGCACACCGTTCATCTGCGATGCCGAGGGACCTCCTACGAATGACGACGCTCGGACTTCCCAGACTATCGAGGAGCTCTTATTCGAGGATGCGTGGGGCTCCTCTGTGCTGCAGTGGCTGCTCCAGAAAGGTGGCCCGACCAGCGTTCGCACTAGAGGGGCCGGCGCGGTGGTGCAGCATCCTGTTGATCCCATGGACCACCTCTTGGAAAAAGTGGACTGTGCGGCCACACTGCGCTGGCGGGCGCAAAGTGCATGCGGGCGTTGCGGGCCCTCCTTTGCGGTCGCCGTCGCCAGCTCTGGCACACGGTCCTCGATGGTCCAACGCGCGGGCGGTCGCCATGGCGACGGCAACAAGTTCCAGAAAGACAGCTCCCTGTAGCACTGGATGCTGCGATAAACCGCAAACACCGGAGCGCCAGGGCAGCGAGAGCTCGAACACGAACAGTTTGAGGGCAGCACCTGGGGAGCACTGCCTGCCCCGAGCACGCAAGGCACGCGCAACGACCCCACTATCGACAAGAGGTGGCGCAAACAGCGCAGCACACGTTCTCCGTGCGGCCACGGACCAGACCCTGCATCCACAATTGTCAGCATCGACGGCATCGGAACTTTCGACCACGTGCGCCGCGACCGCCAAATCGAAAAGCTCCTGTCCCTGCCAGGCTCTCCCCCAGCAAGCCGCCCACGCATCTTCAGACCGACGGCGCAGGAGTCAGCTGGGCGAGACGCAGATCGCTTACATGAACGACGTTCTTGCCTCGTCTGCAGACCGACGTGCGCCACAGCAGCTTCCCACGTGGTCACCACCAGTATCTAGGCGGACCTGGTTACAGGCCACCTGTCGATCTGGCACAGACGTCCTTGAGTGGGCGGCGCCGACACGCCCGGGTAGCGCCGCGGCCTGTGGAGCGAACTGGGAAGAGGAGCGCGGATTCTGAAAGGAACTCCCCAGGCTGGAGTTTCAGCGCGCTTGGGCGCTCCTGACGTACTGCGCGGCGCCGAGGTGCAACAACGCACTGCGCACGCTGCCTCCGTTGTTGTCGCGGCCCTACGCCGAGGCACCCGACAGGAGACGCCCCACAGACTCCTTGACTCCCCCCCGCGCCAGCAACGACGCAGAACGAACGACTCTTCCGAATGAGCGCGCTGCCGTTAGGTAGGTGGCGGCCTCGAAATGCGGTCTGCAACGCGCAAAGAAAAACGCACGTAGAAGAGGCTGCAACAGCAGACCCCCCACAGCAGCAGCAGAGCTCAGCGCGCCGTCTGCGCCGGAACTGGCGTCGCAGCTGCGCGCCACCAGGAGGCAGAGCGCGCGAGGGTCGCAGCCGCTAGCGACGGCTTCGCGACGTGCCCAATTGGGACGGAGGTCTGGGACGGAGAGCGCCCCAAGCAAACGGAGCCAGAGCCAGGCGAGTGGAAGCACGGAAGGCAGTACCACGCGCCCGCGGCCCGCGAGCAGCGTTTCCGGGCTTTTTGTCACGCGGCGGCGACGACCTACTCACGAGATAGCGGCTTCTTCACTGTGCCCGGGAGTGACCCCGAGGTCCCGCCATGAAGTAAGAGAGCGGCGGCCCCCATCGTGCCCGAGGTCCCCAGGCCCCGCACACCATGCCCGGGTGGGAACTGCGCCACACACTGCCAAGGCCAGAAACTATGGAACGGGAGCGACGAGGAAAAAGGCGCGGGGGGGGGGCGAATGGAGAGCGGAAAACACAAACAACCACTATGCAATCGCCATTGGCCTCCGACGTCCAGTCGTGGCTCGCGCACCAGGCCTGCACTCAGCCCACAGCAATGCGTGTGCGACCGGAGCAAAGCAAAAAGCGCAGAGCTACAATACCAAGGCAAAGCTAGAGAGGAAGAGGGAAGGGGGAGAGGAACGGAAGAAGCACAATGACAGCCAAGGCTCCATGTGCAGACCGCAAATAATGATGCACGCAGGACCCGCGCCCAAAACGGCAGCGGCCTGTACTCACTAGTACCCCGTCACCATCAGCAGCAGCAACATCATCATCATCATCATCATCCTCATCATCATCCTCATCCTCATCCTCATCATCATCATCATCATCATCATCGTCATCATCATCATCGTCATCATCATCATAATCATCATCATCATCATCACCATCATCCTCATCACCATCATCCTCATCACCATCACACACACCATCGTCATCATCATCATCATCAGCAGCATCATCAGCATCCTCCTCCTCATCCTCGTCACCATCATTATCATCATCATCATCATCACCATCACCATCACCATCACCATCACCATCACCATCTGCATCATCATGTTCATCATCATCATCCTCATCATCATCATCATCATCATCATCATCAGCGTCATCCTCATCATTATAGGACTTAGGATAAGAGCACTAAGATGGGGAAAAAAAGAAAACTTAAAAATACCAATACTAAAACTAGTACTACTAATCGCGATACTGCTAAAACTACTACGAATAATAAGGATGAGGACACGAAGCATCATCACAAGTGATAGTCATATTCAAACCAGATACAAATAATACGAAAAAAATACGAATACGAATGCGAATACGAATACGAATACGAATACGAATACGAATACGAATACGAATACTACGACAGACAAAACAAAAACAACAAACAAAAAAAACAAAAAAAACAAAAAAAAAGAAAAGGCAGCACCAAGGTCCGAACGAACCTGCCAAAAGGAAAACAAGCAGGATACGAATAACCATAATTATCCAAAGGACGAGGCAGAATACGAACAATAATAACAATAAGAAAGAATAGAAATAATAATCATTGTAATCATGATCATGATCATGATCACGATCATGATCATAATATTATTCCTAATCTTAATCATAATCAGAATCAAAATCATAATCATAATCATAATCATAATCATAATCATAATCATGATCATAATCATAATCATAATCATAATCATAATCATAATCATAATCATAAGCATAATCATAATCATAATCATAATCATAAACATAATCACAATCATAATCATAATCATACTTATAATCATAATCATAATCATAATCATAATCATAATCAAAATCATAATCATAACCATAATCATACTCATGGTCATAATCATAATCATACTCAAAATCATAATCATAATCAGAATCAGAATCCGAATCAGAATCACCACTATAATCATAATCAGAACCCTAATAACAATGGTAATAAGAAAAATCATGTTAATAATTAGTACGTATACTAATAAGGCTACTACTACTATTAGTCATATTACCCATACTGCTAGTATTTATAATAAAAATGTTATTAGTATTGTGGCCCGTATTCTTAGTATTCTTATTAATCGTATTACCCGTACGATTGGTATGATTAGTTTCACTTGTGTTACTCATATTCTTCAAAGTATTACTACTACTGTTATTATCCATAGCCTCTTAATTATTAGTATAATTATTATTATTACTATTAGTAGTAATAGTATTATCAGTATTATTATTATTGTTATTATTATTATTACTACTACTATTATTATTATTATTATTGTTGTTGGTGTTGTTGTTGTTATCGTTATTACTAATAGTAATATTCGTATTATTATTATGATTAATATTATTATTATTATTATTGGTATTCTTATTATTACTCTAGTAATTATTATTATTATTAATAGTATTATTATAATTATTATTAGTATTAGTATCAGTATTATTATTATTAGTAGTAGTTGTAGTAGTAGTATTCGTATTAGTATTAGTATTAGTACTAGTACTAGTATTAGTATTCGTAGTAGTATTAGTATTAGTATTAGTAGTAGTATTAGTATGAGTATTCGTATTAGTATTCGTATTACTATTAGTATTAGTATTAGTATTAGTATTAGTATTAGTATTAGTATTAGTATTAGTATTAGTATTCGTATTCTTATTAGTATTAGTATTAGTATTAGTATTAATATTAGTATTAGTATTAGTATTAGTATTAGTATTAGTATTAGTATTAGTATTAGTATTAGTATTAGTATTAGTATTAGTATTAGTATTAGTATTAGTATTCGTATTAGTATTAGTATTAATATTAGTATTAGTATTAGCACTAGTACTAGTATTATTAATATCAGTATTATTAGTATGAATATGAGTATTATCAGTATTATTATTGCTGTTATTATTTTTACTATAATTATTATTGTTAGTATTATTATTACTATTATTATTATTAATATTATGTGTATTATTAGTAATATTATTATGAACAGTATTACTATTATTATTAGTATCCTTATTAGTATTATTAACATTATTATTATTAATAATAGGATTACTATTATTATTAGTATTATTATTATTACTAATATGTTTAGTATTATTATTACTATTAGTATTATTATTATTACTATTATTATTATGATTATTATTATTGTGATTATTCTTATTATTATTACTATTATTATAGTAATTGTTATTATTATTATTATTACCATTATTATTACTATTATTATTATTATTCTTATTTGTATTATTATTATTACTACTATTACTAGTATTATTGTGATTCTGATTATTATTACTATTATTATTATTAATATTATCATTATTATTATTAGTATAATTATTATTATTATTACTATTATTATTACTAGTATTATTATTATTATCATTATTAATACTCTTAATAATATTATTATTATTATTATCATTAGTATTATTATTGTTATTATTATTACTATTATTAGTATTATTTCTATTATTATTATTGCTAGTATTATTAATATTATTAGTAGTATTATTATTATCACTATTACCCATGTCTCCCTATCGTTTTTATTACACTTACGATCATTATTCAGTTGTTATTGTTGGCATGATTTTGTTTATGATTATGAATATGAGTGCGATTACGATTATGATTGTGATTTGCCTGATTAATACTATGATTATAAACCGTATTGATAGAAAAAGAAGAGGACCATTACGAAAAAATGTTGAATGCGAAACTGATGCCTATGATAACTAAGGGTAAGAATCAGGAGGATGATGGTACGAAAAAGGCTAAGGAAAACTAGACTACTAATAACAAGGCGAAGGGCAACAAGTACCATCATCAATCTAAGCAGCACCATCATCAGCAGCAGCATATTCATCGCCATCATTAGCATCATCATCATCATCATCATCATCATCATCAGCAGCATCGTCATCGTCATCATCCTCCTCCTCCTCCTCCTCCTCCTCCTCCTCCTCCTCCTCCTCCTCCTCCTCATCATCATCATCATCATCATCATCATCATCATCATCC
>CAUYUJ010014189.1:147500-150000 GCA_963575745.1 Prorocentrum cordatum | reverse complement strand
ACGGGAAAGCGATCCCTGAAGAAACTGTCAGGATGTCCCAGGCGAGAGCGCGATTCTTGAATAAAATGCAAAGAAGTCTCGGGCGGGAGCGGGGGTCCTGGCTAAATTATGAGGAAGCCTAAGACGGGAGCCGTTGTTGTGGTAACCCGGGGGCCAAAGGCCCAGTTTGAGCAGGAAGATTCCTGTCACCGGTGGGGGGATCAACAAGAGTTATTCTTCAGAAGTGAAAGCTCAACAACAACAGCAGCAGCAGCAGCAGCAGCAACAGCAACAACCACCACCACCACCACCACCACCCAACAACAACAACAACAACAACAACAACAACAACAACAACAACAGCAGCAACAACAACAACAACAACAACAACAACAACAGCAGCAGCAGCAGCAGCAGCAGCAACAATAGCAACAACAGCAGCAGCAGCAGCAGCAACAACAACAACAACGACGACGACGACGACGACGACAACAACAACAACAACAACAACAACAACAACAACAACAACAAACAACAAACAACAAACAACAAACAACAAACAACAAACAACAACAACAACAACAACAACAACAACAACAACAACAACAACAACAACAACAACAACAACAACAACAACAACAAACACGACAACAACAACAACAACAACAACAACAACAATCACTTTACCCGAACGCTCAGTGTTCTCACCAGTGCCAGGGTTTTCATGCGACGCCAGCCAATACCCCCATTCTCGTTGGGTGGGGGCAGGCAGTTTTTTGTCAACGCTGCTTCAGGACCAAATATCCAAACGACTCTTCGCGACCACCCAAACCCAGCTTCCCGCCCTATAACGTTGGGACACTTCACTTCGTGGCGTGCGGACGACCGTGGCTACTACACTGGCGTGGGGTACACACCCACAGAACTTGGTCACTTATTCGGGGCGCGCGTGTGCCCAGCATCCTGCAATTGTGACATACAATACATGACACAGACAGACAGAGAGAGAGACAGAGAGCTGACAGAGAGAGAGACAGAGAGAGCGGAGTTGGTCACATTTTTGGGGCAAGTTCCTGAGATCGTCGTGTTTTTTGTTGGTCTTGCGCGCGCGAATGTCCACTTTACTTTTTTTTGCAAGGGAGTATTGAAATTTGATTATGTTAGAATAAGAAAAAGTAGCTCGCGCGAGCTCATGTAACAGAAATGTTGAAAAACCATTGGTTTTGTGGGAGTCGGACAGCGCGCGCGGGATGAAATTTGGACATTTTTTTTTGAAAAACCATTGGGGTTTTGATGTTTTTATGTTGAAATCGTTACGGAACCTAAGGTTCTGGAAGGATTTCGTCTTGCGCGCGCGAATGTCCACTTTACCTTATTTTTTGCAAGGGATTATTGAAATTTGATTATGTTAGAACAAGAAAAAGTAGCTCGCGCGAGCTCATGTAACATAAATGTTGAAAAACCAATGGTTTTGTGGGAATCGGACAGCGCGCGCGGAAGGACATTTTGACAATTTTTTCTTAAAAAAACCATTGGGTTTTTGATGTTTTTATGTTAAAATCGCTACGAAACCTAAGGTTTTGGAAGGATTTCGTCTTGCGCGCACGAATGTCCACATTACCTTATTTTTTGCAAGGGATTCTTGCAATTTGATCAAGTAAGAACAAGAATTTTCATTTTCTATTGTTTTTTGCAAGGGAAAACGAGCGTCAACAAAAAACCGGATCCGGAGCTCATCCACTTTTCTGAAGCTTTCGCGAAAAAATAATGAAAATGTAGCTGCGGCCTAGGCGCGGCGCAGAGGTCGCGCACCAGGGGCACCGTACAAATTAAAGTTTTAGAATTCTTAAGAAGAAAATATGTTCAACAACAACAACAAACAAACAACCAAAACAACAACAACAGCAACAGCAACAACAGCAACAACAACAGTAACAACAACAACAACAATAACAACAAGAACAACAACAGAAACAAAAACCAAAACGAACAACAAAAAAACAAAAACAATAACCACAACAACAACAACAACAACAACAACAACAACAATCACTTTACCCGAACGCTCAGTGTTCTCACCAGTGCCAGGGTTTTCATGCGACGCCAGCCAATACCCCCACTTTGTGGGGGGGCAGTGCAAGCTCTACCAAATATCCACACGACTCTTCGCCACCACCCACACCCAGCTTCCCGCCCTATGACGTTCGGACACTTCACTTCGTGGCCTGCGGACGACCGTGGCTACTACACTGGCGTGGAGTACACACCCACAGAAGTTGTTAAGCCTACGTTCGTACACCCACAGAAGTTGTTAGGAGCCTACGGTTGCGATTCGTGTGATTGATGATGCGCGGTGTAAAAAAATTTTGAATGGTTTTTGGAGATTTCGGCGTGCGCGCGCGAAGAAAAAACGAATGTGTCCCGCATGGTATTATTTGACAGGGATGATGGCCCTGGCAGGTGCGCAACCGTTGTCGCAGAAGTTCGAAAAAGTTGCTCGCAAAAGCCCGTTTGACAGAAA
>CAUYUJ010014189.1:65000-142500 GCA_963575745.1 Prorocentrum cordatum | reverse complement strand
TTAGCCGCAGTTCAGAGAAGGCAGGGCACTGAAGGAGGGCATGAGACACATCCACGTCCTCAGCCCACCCACACGCAGCACACCGCGCCAGGCGCTGCGGCAAGATGGGAGCACCAAACACCGGGGACGGCCAACACCCAGTCAGGCGTACAACAGCCCACAGCCGCATCATCTGCCACGTGGGCGGGCCAAAGTCTAGGTTCAAGAATTCCGCGGGGCGCTGTGTGGGTGAAGCCTGAGTCCTGAAGATGGGGGCTCGAGAACAGGCAAAACCGACGAGGCTGCCCGTTGGAACGCTGCCAAATCAGCCGCCACAATGGCAGGCCGAACAAACTCATATCTATACTGCCGCAGGACCGTTCCCCGCTTTAGGGTCGCACCTTCCTGTTGCCAGTCGTTCTTCGCGCAACCGAAGCATCAGCGGCGCGCGCGCACTGCGCTGCGAACCCGTCGAGCCACCACAAACAGCCAGCCGATGCCCACCCGCCCACCCTGGCCTCAGGTCGGACACGTCCTCCTAACAGGCGGATCTTAAGGAGGTAAAATGAAAGATCGGCAAGAAAGGCTCATACATACAACTATACAACTCACGAACAAACAAACAAACAAACAAACAAACAAATAAACAAACAACCAAACAAACAAACAAGCAAAAAAGAAGCAACAAAAAAAACCTCGAAATTCGTCCCCAGACCGTTTTTGTTCTTATCTTTGAGTACTCCTCGCGTAAGGAGGGACGTGCCCGACTCAACGCTGGAGCGACGAGAGGTCCCAGGGAGCGACAGGCGGACCCCCGGCAACGACAGACGAGGGCAGCAGAATCACGGCTGGGGGCTCGCCCCGACGAGCGGGCGCTGACCACTTAGCACGCAAGGAGCCATTAAGCGACCCCGAGCGAGAGGCCACTGCCATAGAGGAAGAAAAAACGCCATAGACATAAACTTTTGGCGCTCCGCACGGATGTCCTCGATCTGCGCTCGAGCCCCCTCCCTGGCGCGCGGAGCGCGCCAGGGGCGGCGCCGGAGGCGCCGCAGGAGGGGCCCAGCGCGGTTCCAAGAAATCCGCGCGGAGCGCCAAAATATTATGTTTATGGCGTTCTTTCTTCTCCGATGCCAGGCCGCGAGACAAAGGCTGCGGGGAGGGCGCAGGGAGGAGGCGGGAGTGGGGTGGGTCACAGAGGGGGGAGGGAAGGAAAGGGGGGCAGGGGAAACAAACAAAGTACCTGAAATTAACAAACACGGATGAAACCACAGAAAGCTGGCGTCGGCTACGACACGCGCGAGGCAGCTCACATCGCGGATTCCTCCCCAGCAGTGCCGAGCATCGTTGCAGGGCACCTACCGTGGCGTGGCTGCCAAAAGCGCAGCCAGTCTCTTGAGACACGTAATTGCCATGGCACCGTACGGAACAAGTATACGCTGGGTCGCGTGGGCTTGCGTGGCAGAATTTTTGCCGTTTCCAGCTGAGGCACTCCTCCCTCCGTTCCCTCTGGTCCCTCCCTCCCTCCCTCCCATCCATCCCTCACTCCCTCCATCACGCCACTCCCTCCAGTCCCTCCCTCACTCCCTCCACTCCATGCCTCCCTCCGTCCGTCCGTTCCTCCCTCCCTCCCTCCGCTCAAGCCACTTGGGCTCGAGCATTTTGCTTGGGCTGACCCTCTTGCCTGCCCAAGGTAGCTTGAGGCACACCGCTTGCTGTAACGAAAGCGAGAGCTCAGTCAGAGCCATGGGCGTCCCTTCGAAGACGCAGTCGCAGAATGGCCAGAACAACAGTTGGAGTCAGTGCGCGGGTTGTGGCCGCCACGAGCGGACCTCGGTGCTCACCGTCCGCTCTTGAATGTATTCCAAGTGCGGTCGCAAAGCACGCCTGTACAAGCCTCGCCCCAGGCTCTCCGACGACGGCAACGACACAGCCAGCGACAGCGTCCAAATTTCTCCGCCAGGCCCAGTGAGTGAGGCCACCTCCCTCAAGCAGTTGGTGGCCGCCACAACCGACGCGCAGCTCAAGGAGATGTTGCAGAAGCGTATTGCCCACATCGAGACCACCCCCTCGGCGGTGACTGATCTCACATCAGGTGCTGCAATCGCAATCGAATCACTGCGCAAGGCAGTGGGAGCTTGGAAGGAAACAGATCACAAATATACGCAGTGTGTCAACAGCGTTTTGAAACTTCGCACCTCTCTTCAGCACGCGGAGGAGCAGGAGAGGAAGGCAGCCGAGGTCATGGCACAAGCAGATGGGGCCAAGGAGATGGCTTCGGCTCTTCTCGCCGAGGAGGAGGAGGTTGTGCCGGGAGCGAGCGTCGACCCCGCCCGTGGGCAAGGGCAAGGGTCCGCCCGCCACGGCCGCCGCGGCTTGGCTGTATGAGTCACTTGCCGCCGCCGAGGCCCCCGAGGTCGCGAATGCAGCAGCGCCTCGACTGAGGAGCCGACCCTGATCGAGATCCCGAGGGAGCGTACCACTACACGTCGGTCGGAAGAAGTAGGTAAAAACATGAAGTAGGAGGCGGATTAAGTTGATTGGGTCCAGGCCCCCCCAGGGAATAACAAAACACAGCAAAAGCGTGTCGATTCTTGAAGTAGGAAGGCGCTTGAAGTAGATTCGGATCTGGGAATCCAAAAATACCTACTTTCAACGACCAGCGTGTAGTCACTCCTTCCTCGCCAACATAGCTGCTATGGGGGACAAGTGCCGGCCAGTCCTTGAAGCACGAAACCACTCGCGCGTTCACTCCTTCGGCTTGGTTGAAACTTACGTCGCGGCCACCAACCTAAAGATGTATGACAAGAAGGCTCGTCGCCAACATCTGCGGTTGATTGTGAACAAACAGAGCTGGAACATCGGCCAAGACAGCATCGCATTCTCGCCCACAGTTTTCTAACGCGGGAGGCAAATGGCTTCTGGCACGCGGACACCTTCAGGCACATCAGCATTTGTCAAGCGAGAGCGGACGAGCTGTGCACACCCAGGGTCAGGCGTGTTGGGACGGGTTCGTCCCCACTCTTGATTGACCAAAAGAGAACCCTAAGACTTTAGGAGGGGACCTACGTTAGCAGGGCCAAGAAAATGGATAGGCGGTCTTTCTGCAGATATATCAGACCAAACCGCCCATATGTATTATACCTAATGCGAAGACGGGGACCTCAGTGAGGCCACGCTCTCATCATGTCATTAGGGTTAGGGGCTCTTTTGTGCTTGACGAACCCTCACTCATTTCAGATGCTCCTCAGTAGCAATACTGCATTGCTATGTGCACCCGTCGGTCGGTATGGCGGGAGCTCACACTGCTCGCTTTCACCACCTCAGGTCGCGCCTTACTTCGCCCCAGGTGCCAAGGGTCCCATATTGACTGTATGCTGTGTAATCTGCCGGCCAAATCCAACAACTAGTCACATGTGTTGATGCTCCGTGGAAGCCACATCTGGGGCTGGCAGTGCAATCTCATTCGACGGGGTTCCAGCTGGAAACCCGAATATCATCTTTGCCAGGTAAGCTTCCACAGGCAACTAGGCCTCGTAAGTCTGCGGCTCCTGGCTCTAAGCGTCCCAGGCAAAAGCAGAGACACGTGTCAAGCAGACCTTGGCGCGGCAGCGTAGGTGAGAAGTGTACTGTTCAATGTTCGGGGATCGCTTGGAACCTGGTCCACCAGAGGTGCCTCAACAGAGCCAACGAGGCAACATTTGGTCATTTCTAGGCGATCCCACAGGTGAAGCCAAGGAAGACCTCGACGCATGGCTGCTACAAGAGGAGGAAAGGCTCATGCGAGAACATGCCGAAGCATCTCCGTGCGTTTACATCACCCCACCCCCACCCAGCTTAGACAAGCCCCAGGGAGAGACCCCGAACCCGAGCTATACGACTGAAGAAAATCAATGGAATGTAGGTCGTGTTCAGGTTGGTTTCGTCCATAGTTCTGCGAAAATGCATGACCACATTGCCTCGCCGCTGCGAAACTGCTTTGGCCCCAGAAATGTTTCAGCCGCCATGGGCATGCACGTCTCCTGGGTCACCGCCTTGCAGGCAATCATTTGCACACACGCACACACACACCGTTCTCGTGGTACTCCCGCGGGGCCCAGCGGAGCACAGGGTCACCGATTCCACGTGGGCGAAGGTCATCAGGTGCAACACTCTCGGCTACAACTCCTCCTGGATGGAGCAGCCAACTGGTGGGCCCACCTGGCCACAGTCGCGGCGCCCATATGTCGGCATCGAGACAGAGCCACTGGCGAGAAGCAGTTGGAGCCATTAGATGCGGCCGGCTCCACGCTGCAAGGCGGCATCCCCGACAAAACTGATGATCTCACGCGGCAGCATGAGCCCAAGTGGGACACGTTGACTCGGCCGCTTCGGGCACTGCATGAATATTCTGACACCCAGCTGTGCCAGATCAAGGCCTTGCTGATCAAATCAAGCAAGAGGGCCAAAAACAGGGCCATCCGAGCTTCCCATCTCAATAGATTTCACGAATTGGTTGACCGGCCAGAGGCGTTGGGCACGCTGCACAAAAGCAATCGGGATGAGCCAACAGTCCAACTAGATATCACTGTTGCAGGCAACGTCGTTGACAACCCCTCGGACGCCAAGAGAGAGCAGCGGCATGGCATCTGGCGCCCCAAACTACGCGATCCAAACAACCTAGATAGGGCGGTTGCTGAAGAGGGCCGCGTAGCTGAAGACGAGCATCTGATGGATTGTTCCCCAGAGGACGTCCGAGCTGCCACTCGTAGAATGCGACCCAGGCCAGGGCGTGGACAGATCGTTTTCATTCGATCTCGAGCGTCTACTTGGCCCAGGCTTGCAGGAGCTCGTTGAGATACTCAGTACCACGCAGTCCTTCGTGGCCTGGCCAGCGCAGACCCAACGCGCGATCGGCCACACGATGCCCAAGCATAAGGGCACAGGTGACCGTGTCATCGGCACCCTCACCGCGTTCGCCAGAGTGTGGTCGACGTGCCGAGAACCCGGGGTCACCGAGCGGGCCGAGCTCGATGCTCCGCCGCGGGATGCGGCCATCGCTGGGAACGCCGCGCTGAGAGAGGCGCGTTTGTTTGAAACGGGTACTAGATGGGGAGCTGATACACCATGCATCTCTTTCAATTGGCAACGGCCCCTGAGAGCTCAAAGGCTTGTATGATGCAGTCACTTGTGATCTACTCATTGGGGCGCATTGAAAGTCGGCTTCCCCCCCACCCCCCACCCCACCATCCTGACCTTAGTTAGAGGTCCAACAATGTGCTGCAGCAAGACCCCTTAGACAGGCCAGTGCGCACTCAGCTCCAATGTGTCCCACTCATCAGTGTATAGTCCAAGGTTTACGATCAGGTACCAACTTTACCAAAAGCATGGTTTCGTTCGCGTTCCGCACGATCACCACTATGCATCCGTCTTTTGTTATCGCACATGGATTGACGATCTCTCCCAGAGTCTGAAAGGTTCGAGAATGAAGATCAGTCAATTGCTTGCGAAAGTTATCATAGACACCTGCGAGGGCATGAAAACGATCAAGTCAGCAGTGTTGCGCACACATCTGTCTGATGCTCTTCGTGTCGCGCGCGCGGCCAAAAGAACTGGCCATGCAGTCAAGGCGGAGCCACAGGTCGCTTACCTAGGCACCAGTCTGGGTGGAAGGCGTCGCCTCGCTCGAGCAGTTCGCCGCCAGCGCATGGAGAAGCCAGCCAGGATGAGTGCTAAGACCGCAAGACACGCCAAAGCCATGGGGAAGTACAAGCTCACATCACGAGTCGAACACCAAGATTCTTGTGATGCAGGTGCGCACGCCCATCCACGTCACGGAGCTGTTGGCTACATGGGCTATGTGGCCACGGCCATCCGACGTCGTCAAGGCCAAGGATTTGCTGCACCATCTGCTGGACGGTGCCTCACAGCTACTCTTGCCACGCTGGGTAAGAAAGGGGATCCTGGAGTGCGAATGGCAACCGAAACTTTACAGCTGCGGTTCAGAAAGCGTGCCCATCATGGAGCCAGCTTTCGTTCCGAGGTCCGGCTGGCGTGGCACAAGGCGGTCAGGATGTTCTAGGACAGTGATATCAAGAATCGACCACGGCACATTCGAGGCCCACTGGGAGCAGTCATTCGTCATTTGCTCGAGACGGGTAAGATTCCCAACTCAGCAGGATCGTGGACGCGGCCGCCAACACTGGATGACGCTGGAATTGGTCAGAATTGCCCCCCCGCATCTTTGTAGCCGGTAACGGAGTGGACGTCACCAGAGACTTAGTCAGCGAGTTTCAGGAGAATCATTAACCTATGTAGTAGTTGGCAGCGAGCAAGTCTTACGCAGGCCCAAGAATGGAGAACGCCGTGGACATGGAGTCGCACGTACGCCTCATCAGGCAGATGCGCGATACCTCTCACGGTTACAAGCTCGCCGAGCATATGAAGGCGATAGCAGCAAGCGCAATGTGGCCACATGAAAGACGTAACGCACAGTATCCCGATGGTGTGTCCACGCTGTGGGCAATCCCCTGAGTCCTTGTTCCACCGCGGCTGGGTTTGCCCAGCTAATACCAATAACATCGCGCACGAGAAGACGGCATCCTTTGTCGGCGAGGCCTAAGCGAAGAGGGAGTCGGCTGAATGTTTCTGGCTCCGTGGTCTGCTACCGAAAGAGTGGGTTGCCATTCCCTTACCAACTGTGGAGTCAGACTGGCAGTGAGGCATTTCCTATGAGTTTGTGGGTACGAGAGAGAGACTCCTCTCTACTTTTTCGGCGACTCAAACGGCGGAAATGAGTCCTCCAACCCAGAGCTCAGGAGAGCTGGGGTTGACCTTGTCTTGGCGGAAGGTCCCACCGAGCGCTCCAGCAATCCAGAGTTCCACGTCCGAGGTGCCGTGGAAGGGCCCCTGCCACGACACCGTCGAGTGGTGGGCAGGGGTGAGCTCACGGCTGTGTGGACGGCCCCCTCTCTCAGCTCTGGGTACGTGGCACATGTAGCGGGAAACTTCGGAGTCGCCGACGGCTGGTGCCAGGACAGATGCTGGTTTTGTTCGTGAGTTCCCGTCTTGTTGGAGGTGCAGTGTTCCAGAAGCGGTATCCAGCATAGTTTTATTGGTTAACTGCTACATTCGGTGGGGAAAGTTTTTGCTACCACGTGCCACTCGTCTTGGCGGAGCTGGGACGCTATTGACAGCCTGGCGACAGAGCAGAGAGGGAGACAAGGGAGGGCGGGAACCGAAGAAAGGCTATGGAGTCCAGGGGTCCCCCATTTAAATTGATTCGTTTCTGACCTGTCTCATCAAGCCATTTCGCTCACAACCTTCCCGTGCACGCACTGACAGGTTAACTGCTACATTCGGTGGGGAACGTTGTTGCTAGCACGTGCCACTCGTCTTGGCGGAGCTGGGACGCAATTGACAGCCCAAAGTCCCAAAGGGTTCTCTGGGAGGGCGAGGCGGGTTAAAGGAAGGATGCCGCCTCTCGGTCCCTCTGGCGGCAAAGTAAACAGTTAACAATGCAGTCAGCCAGCTTCGGAGGATACGAAGCTGCCAGAGACGCCCACGTGGCCCCAGAGGGGGCCTTGCCTTCCAGGATGACGTGGGGCTTCCCTGAAGCCGAGCAAACCCCACCAACAACACTGTGGCACCGCCTTTGGACTTTCAAAGTGTCCTGGGGGCCCACCCCGAAAAACAAAAATCGCGTATGCTTTCTCCAGCGGACCCCGAATTAGCACTGATCACACACACGAGAATGCATGCCACACTGCTCGGTAAGAGACTTCAGTTCAAGCGTGTGCCAGGCCCTACTATTGATCGGATGCTCAAAAACAAAGGGGACCTGCGATCGGGCAAGCGCCTTCATTAATTTTAACGCTGCGCGAAAGGTGGCGCTTCCCTGTAAAATTTTCCTTGCTGCGTATTCGGAGGCGTCGGGCAGGCCCCAGGGAAAACTCTTTGAGCGGCCCGGCTGACGCCCCCGATCGGCCGCTGTTCCCAATGACGCACAAGGAGGCCCAAGAGACGCGGCTATCACCTCACGCCTAGATATAGCGGCCCTAACACGCGCAAGCACGACAGGTCTAGCGAGGTCCTCGCTGGGCCCATTGAGGCTGTCAAAACCATGATAATTGAAGCCTCGCCTTAAAGCAGCCTTACCTATCGAGTTCGAACCCGAAAACAGATCAAGAATGTACTTACGCTGGCGGCCGTGCCGCCTCACAGGATAATTGTCTCGGAAACTTGTTCCGAGTAGTGTGTCCTCTAGATGTGGCTCACACTGCGTCAAAATATCTGGCGGCCGGGACGGCATGAGAGGTCTGCTCTGACCCGGCTTCGCCGTCCTCACGTAACGTTGCATCGACATGGCATGCCTCCACTGCCCTCTCTCTTGCATCTCCGCGATCGTTCGGCACCGTCGAGCGTTGCCCACACCGGGCTCTGAGTGTCTGGTCGGACAAGGGGCAATGTGCTCTCGGATCTGCGGGTCGATCGCCTCCCTCTTCAGCGCTGCCAGAGACTGAGGGCAACTGAACGCCCGCCCCTCTTCTTCGTGATCCCCTCGGGCGAGCTCTCGGAAGATAGGCATGGCACACCGAATGCATTTGCTGTCCAGCATCACCCCGACGTCCGAGAGCCTCGTCTTGCTTCTCTGGGGCCTGTTGACCAGCAGCAGCAGCAGCAGCGACCACCGACGGCACTTTCCCATCGCAGGCGCGATGGTGCTGCCTCTCGCCAACCTCAGCCGACGACTGGGCCAGAGATAGCCGGAGACCGTCGCGAGCGGGAACATTGCAATCAGCAGCACATTCTGCACCCCCATGCGCCAGGCGAGCCCGCACCTGAGGGCCAGCGACCTCGCGCGGCGGCCCCCCTGGGGCGCCAGCCTGCGCCATCCCTGGAGGCCCCTCCACGCCCGAGGTGTCCTGGCTTTGCCCTGCCTCGAGAACTCCCCGAACCTGTACATGAGGCCTGCCCTCTCCTGACAGCCCTTGGCGTTCTCGGGGCCCTCGAAGGACAGGTGGTTCACGTAGCCGACCATCGCCTCGCCCATCCCTGGGGCCGTGGTCAAGGCCCGCCTCCGAGCTGCCTCTTTCAGCGGCCCCCCCTCGCGCCTCTCGGCGGCTGGCTCGACCTGCTGATCGTCGGAGGTGCTGCCGCCGTCGACGCTGCTGGCCACGATCGGGTGCGACCAGTCCTGGGGGAGGGCTTGGAGGTCGCGCTCGTGCCTGGGCAGTTTGGGCGCTGGCGACAGCTCGGCCAAGCTCAGCCTGGCCCTCCAGCCCTGCGCCCGCCGGGCCGCGGTGAGTTTCGGCAGGAGCCGCAGCCCTTGGAGGGCCCTGCTCCCCGACTCTCGCGCCACCAGCTGTCGGAGGGTCGGCGCGGCAGGCTCGGCCAACGCGGCCCTCGCCCGCGGACGCGGCCGCCGCGCTGGAGTCCCAGGCGGAGGCGGCGGCATGCGAGGACGAAGGCCCGTCAAAGGGGCGGGCCTGCAAACAGGTTTGAGCCGAAACGGGATACGAGGAAGTCAGACCGCATCTTGAATACACAGGTTCAGAGCAAACACGGGCATCAAGGGACCAGTCAGACTCCTCGGGCACTTGGGGCAGAACAGACAGAGATCTCTGAGGGGCACACTGCCACGGGCACTGCACAGAATTCTCGGACGGGTGGAAATGGAAGGGAGCGCGAACCTCAGGGGGACCTCGAGACCTGGACCCCCCTGATAAAAGTGCATCGGGAAGAAGTGCACCAAGAGACTCCTTAGCCCCTTTCTTATCAAAAACGCGAGACCCATGATCGGCGGGGTTCAACTCAGACGGAACCCACCTCACAGACACCTTCAGACTCCTTGCGAGACAGTAGGCTTGAAACCTGCGGACCTGGACGAGGAGAGCAAATTCTTTAGCACGACTCCTGTTAAAAGACAATACAACTGACATGTTGTCAGACAGAATCAGCTGACGGCAGGCGGCGCCAAACACAGACTGGGCAACGCGTCCGACGCCCATCACCAGTGCTCGGGCCTCCTGAATAAGGATGCCCTCCTCGAATCGCCAGCGCTGCACCTGCTTGGTGCGCCAGCGGCTGCTCGCCAGGCCTGCGGCGGGTACCTCGGGGAAGGATGGGTCCGCCTCCCACGTAGCGGCCTGCCCGCCGTCGTCGATCGCGCCCTCGGCCAGCCGCCGCTCGCCATCGGCGTCGCGCCAGAAGCCCGCCGCCTCCAGCGCCGCCTCTCGCGCGCCGCGGCGGGCAGCAGGAGCGGCCCCGGCAGCGCCGTCGGTCTCGACCGCCGCGGGCTCCCGAAAGCGGGCGCGCTCCTGCACGCGGCCCACCTCGGCCACCAGCGAACGAGGCCATCGGGTGGTCGAGACAGCTCCGGCCTCCAAGCTGCTGTCGGTCGCCACCACCAGATCGTTCCACTGCAGCGTCCAATCACTCTCCAAGAAGAGAAGGAGGCCTCGGAACGTCTCGAGCTCCTGGCGGGCCTCGTGCCACAGCACACTAGGCTCGGCGCATGACTTCCGCATGAAGGCATAGACCGTGTGGAATACGCTCAACGTACCCCTGCTCAGCAATCCCGCGAACGCGCAGTGGCCCACCAGGACCTCGACCGCCCAGCCTGCGAGGCGGCGGCGTCGCAGGAAGCCGTTCAGGGCCTGTCGAATGAGCCAGAACCGCTTCTGCGTCACCCTCGCCCTCCAGAGGGCCCCCGAAACCTCGGCGCCTAGCGTCTCGACCTCGGTGCCCACGGAGCTACCGCGGAGGAAGAAGCCGCGCTGGTCGAAGCCCTCAACCAGCTGCGCGATCGCAACGGTGACGATGGGCTGGTCCGTGGAGGCCACCCCCAGGTTGTCGACGTACACGCAGTGCGAGACGCGACCCTTGGGGGCGCTGGGGCCGAAGACGGGGGGCCCGCCACGGTCAGAGAGGGGGCTCTCGCGCAGCTGCGGGCAGAGGGAACTCGCCTGGTACTCGTTGATCCGCTGGGCAGCCCACAAGCTCCACGTGAAACCCATCGGAAAGACGGCCCAGCAGGGACTCACCATATCGTGCCTTGCCAGAGTCCTACCTTCCCAGATCTCGCCCTCCACGCCCAGCAAGTACGCGGGCACGACGGGTAGGCAGAAGTACTCGGAGAGCCATTCAGGAAGTCGCAACCTGTGGAAGCAGTCCTTTACGTCGGCCAGGCCCACATGCAGAGAGTAGCTGCCGAGAAGCCGCTCCGCCTCCTCGCTCCAGGGGCCCAGGCCATCCGGCAGGGCGATCTCGACTCGACTGAGGCCCTCCGCGCTCAGGAGGCTGACGCCCGGCGGCGGCTCGAAGAGAAGGTTCGCGGGCCTGGCGTCAAGGATGAGCCTGAGCCGCTGACCTCCGTCCTTCTCAACAAAGAAAAGGCCGACCTGGCAACGCGGGCGCGTGGTCCAGCCGACCAAGCAGCGTCGGCGCAGGTCGCCGATGAACTGCCTGTAGGTCTTCACGCTGCGCTTCAGCGCGGGGTCGAAGTAAGGTGCCACGGTAGAAGAGGGACTGTCAGCGCGCAGCATGCGCTCGGGATGCTCCTTCAGGAATCTCTGGACCTCTTGAGGGGCCACGTCCTCAAACGGCGGGCAGCCCTCCACTGTCTCGGGTAACGGAACAAGGCCCTTTCTGGAAGGCGCGACACGGGCGAGGCATCCCGCCCCATCGCACGGTGCATGCCCGCGCAGCAGCCGGCGGACGGCCGCGCGTTCACTGAGAGCATCAGGACCTGGGTACCGCCGCGAGGCTAACTCGCAGATCCGCTCCAAAACTTCTAGCTGCATCGGGTCGGGATCGAAGTAGGCCGGTCCGCCCCGACAACCAGCAAGCCAGTTCAGAGCATCCACCGCCTCGTTACCCATCTTGAACACCAGCCTCTCACGCCGCCGCAGGGCCTTGCTCCGAACGGAGTCGGCCACAGGCAGCTCAGGCAGGCGCCAGCGCGGCAGCGGAAACAGCTCCCTGGCACTGCGCGCGGCGGCAAGCCGACCCCGCGCCACCCCTGAGTTCCGGCCGGGGACGGGGTTCCCCCCGGCCGCAGGGGCCGTCATTGCCCCTTGGGGGGGGCGCCAGCCCCCCCCACGCCTCCCTTCACGTCCTTCGATGACGGGCGCCCCTGCCAATCCCTGCCGCCGTCGTCGGTGGTGCCGTCGCCCTCGGTGCGCTGCAGGCCTTTGCCATACGAGGACTCCGTCTGGGCCTCCCGCTGCTCCCTGATCCTCCTGGTGGCGAACTGCAGCAAGGCCCGATCCGCGCTGCCATCCGCGGACGCAGCGCCAGGGTACAGGCGGGAGCCGTCCCACACAGGCTCGGCTGGATCGAAGTACACCTCCACCAGCTCCGTGATCCTCCTGGCCGCCGTCTCCAGGCACATCGAGTCGCCTAGATCCATCTGGGTGTAGACCGCGGCCCAGAGGGGGATGTCGCAGAGAACGTGCATCTCATGCGTCACTCTGTCACTGTCACCGACGCCCCTGGGCCTCAAGAGGTCTCCCCGCCAGGACCTGGGGTCGCTGTTCATGCGCTCCATGTTCCTGCATACCGTCAAGGCCGATACAGGCCCCTCGCTGGGCTGGTCGGGGAAGGCCTCATGCGAACTCTTTCGGTCGGCGGTCCTGATGGGCTCGCGAGCCTCCCCCTGCGCGACGTACACGACCTCCAGCGCTGATCGCCTCGCCCCGCCGAAGAAGTCCGCCCACTCCACCCGCCTGTCGCCCAGGCCCGCTACCTGAGCAGGCGGCCCGGGCGCAAGGCCTGGCAGACGCTCCTCCACCAGCACGCGGCTGTGCACGATCGCCGCCTTGAGCTCCTCCTCCGAGAGGGCCGCCCGACAGCGGCGGGACGACCGCGGCCAGCCCTCGGGTGCGTCTCCTCCTGCTGGCATCTGGGCCGCGCCCACGGGCCACGCCTGCGGGCCCACGCCTGTGTAGTCCTCCTCGTACTCGGCGGCGTCAGTCGTCAACGCGGCCCAGGCGCCTGGCGGCCAGCTCGGGTGGGGGAGCACACGTTCATGCTTCACCTGATCGTCACTGCGTCCTACGCTGAGCCGCTGGCCCGGCAGAAGCTCCGTCCACCCCTCCAGCCCCACGTCTCGCGGGGATAGCGCCATCACGCTCCCCGATCGAGGCCTCCGCAGCCTGGGGCACTCGGCCACAGCAGCCTCGCAAGGCGCGGCACGCCACCAGCAGCGCGCCACCAGCACACCAGGGACCCCCACCGCGAGGCCGCCGAGCGAATCCGCCTCAGGCTCCGCCTGGGCCTGGGTCAGCCCGGGGGCCGGGCAGACGGCGGGAGACGCCACGCGAGGCGGCGCCTCGGGACCAGGAGGACGGGCGTCTCCGCTGCTCCCAGTCGGCCGCCACGCGGGCGGGCGCACAACCTCCAGCCCGCAGGGCGGCAGCCCGGCCGATGGGCGCGGTCCCGGGGGCGAGAGAAGCGAGGAGATGTGGGAGAGCCCCAGCGCGAGGACAGCCCAGTGGCCCGCAGGGGCCTGGGCCATCTCGAACCGAAGAAAGGCTATGGAGTCCAGGGGTCCCCCATTTAAATTGGTTCGTTTCTGACCTGTCTCATCAAGTCATTTCGCTCACAACCTTCCCGTGCACGCACTGACAGAGCGATAGTGCTGCTGACGCAGTCGCCAGCTTAGCCTTCAACCAGTGCCGCCTCGATGCTGAAGTAACAACCGAAGTTCAGGGTCATGAATATCTTGCTTTCTTGCGCGTCATAAACTTCCGAGAGCGAATTCCGATGCGATCGTGAAAGAGCGGGAGCTCGGCTTTTGGGGCCGAAAATCTGAGCGTCTCTGCCCCCCTTCCCGCCTGCTCCCAATATTTGTTGTGTGTTCCACCTCCCACAGTCTCACGGATAGTGGTAGGGGATGCACAATCTGTCGAGGCTCCGCCACTCTAGCAACTGTCAGAGAGTGGCGGCGAAATTCAACTTGTTTGGGACTGGAATCGCTGGGAGGTACTTTCCTCTCTCTTCCCACTGGGGCTCGTCTTCACGCAGCTGGGGGGTGGGTCCACGGTAGCCACAGCATGCATCACCATTCAGGGTTCAATGTATGGTTTTGCACGTCGTCCTGTTCGTCTGCCAATCCAAGCTAGATAACAATCTCAAGACGGCGTGTCTCAAGAGGACCAACCAACTCCGGAACATTTGAGTATTATCCAGACTCTCAGTTGACCTGAGTGGCTCAGTCGTGCCGAGAAAACCCAGATGGGGAGGATACAGGAGGGTGGAGTGGCGGTTCGGTCGGAGCGAACGCGCGGCGCACCCCTCGCGCGCGTGCGACATCAGCAGCTTCGAGGAACCACCGCATCCTGCTGCGGCTGCCTCGGCCGCCGCCGCCTGTCGTAGTTACATTCATCACTCAGTGATTGGCCTCATCTCATTTCATCCCTCCCTCCCTCCCTCCGCTCCCTCCGCACCCTCTGGTCCCTCCCTCCCTCCCTCCATCCCTCCCACCCTCCCTCCCTCCCTCCATCCTCGCGCTGCCCGCGAAGAGAAGATCGCGTGTCGAGCTGTAGCGAAAGACGCCCGGTGCGCCAGTCTTTCAGCCGAAGCTCCGTTCAAACATATGTTTCCGTTCGGCAAGCGCCTACGGCAAGCGCCTACAATATTGCGGCATGTTCCGACCATCTTAAAACGAGATCGGGCCGTCGTGGGGGTTGCTAGCTTTACGAAGCGCTCGCAAGGATCATATTTCTGCTGTTCTTCCCCCAACGGAGGTGGCAACTGAGGGGAGCTGCGCTCTGCGATTGCGGTCTGCGGTGCCGGGGCAACTCCAAAAACTTGCGGTGCAGTGCTAGTGCTCGCGCGCGGCTGCGACCGTGACCGAGCGGTGGGGCAAGGGGCCGTGGGGCCGGGGGCGACGCGAGCAGCATCGATGGTTGCCATGCTACGGCATGACATTCGAACACGGCCGCCGAGCGCCCTGTTCGGTCTGCCAGAGCGCGCGTGCACGGGCCGACGGGGTGCCGGTCGCGAGGAGCTCCCTTGTCTTCCGAGGCGGGCGGGCGATGGACGCGCTCTGGCTGCAGTGCTGGTGCTCGCGCGCGGCCGCGGCCGTGGCCGAGCGGTAGGATACGGGGACAGTGTGGGCGGGGGGGGGAGCGGTGACGCGAGCAGCATCGGCAGCAGACAGAGCAATGCCATCTTCGGGGAGACGTAAAACTCGGAGTCGGGGGGCTCGGGTTGGGCTGACGGGGTCGTTCGGAAAATGACGAGACCCGCTCTGAAGTTTGGCGCGGGCTCCCGCTGCAAACAGCCCACGAACACTGGACCGTCAAAATCCAGGACGGGCCCGTCAAAAAGCGTCGGCAAGCCCCAGTCCCTGCGAACTCGAGTCTTACGTTTCCCCGCCAAGTGCAGCGCGCCCGAAGAAGCCCCAGCCGACAGAAAGCTGCCTGCGCCGCGGCGCGCCCGCCCGCGCCGCGAGCGGAGGCGAACACACCCAACGGCACTGAGGGATGCTATGCGCCGAGCACAGACTGGAGTGCAGCGCGGTGCAGGCTGCGCAGAGCGTTCGACGACGACGACGACGACGACGACGACGACGACGACGACGACGACCACGTCCAGATCGCAGGATGGGGGAAGGAGGATGATGAGGTGGGGGAGAAACTCTCACAATTTTAGCCGCGCATCTGAAGTCTCAGCCGCGTACTGCTTCACTACGAAGAACAGGATATGACCGTGCCAGTGAGGCCTCTAAAGTGGTCTCACTTGTCCTCGGCGAGGTTTCAACGGGGATGTTATGGGATATTTGGAAGGTGGGGTTGGTCATGGCGGTGGGAGCGACAGAAGACCCTCGTCGAGGGCACCTTCCTCTTGGATAGCGATTACATCCCTGCTCTGCTCCTTTGTTATCATTGTCACTGCTTCACCCCTCTTTTCCTTTTGATGCTAGGTCAGGCCTGCCTCTTTGCCCTATCCATATATGTTTTGATTAGCCGACGCTACAATACCGAGGATCAACGTCCGCTCAACGTAAACGGGGGGGGAAGGGGAGAGGGAGGAGAAGGGGGAGGTGGAGAAGGGGAGGAGGAGGAGGAGGAGGAGGAGGAGGCGGAGGCGGCACAGGAGGAGAATGAGGAGGAAAAGCAGGAGGAGGAAGAGGAGGAGGAAGCGAAGGAGAGGGGGGAGAAGGATGATGAGAAGGAGAAGGACGAGGAAAAAGAGAGGAGGATGAAGGGGAGGAGCAAGGAGGATGGAGCCAGGATACAAGCTAGGTGCGCTCGCGCAATATCCGACATACCACGAGGCGGCGGCTGGGAAGGCTGGCTACGTAAAAGCTTGCGCGCAGAGCAAGACCTCATCTGGGAGGCGGTTGTCGATGAATCTGCGTGGGAAGCAGCAGAACGCGAGCTGAAGGCGCTTCGCCAGGCGCGCCGGGTGTCTTATCGGAGGTCGCGCTGTGCGCGGCGGGAGGCGGACTGGACGCGGCGCACAGAGCTGGCTCCTGAGCGGAACGAGCAGATTGCGGGGCGCGTTCACTTTACCGTCGTGCATCGCCCACTGGCGCTCAACGAACTGCCAGATCGGATTCCGCTCTGCCGCTGGATGCAGGGGGACGGCACAGAGACGAGCGATTGGAGCTGTTTCTGAACACCCGCGCTGCTGCTGCTGTCGACCTGGGCCCTCCAGCGCAACTCGCCCGCGATGCCGCCGCGACACGTGCCACGTCGGCGGTCTGGGTTGTGTGGGCTGCTCGCGGCGCGGTCGTGCGCGCGGCGCGCGTTTTCGTCGCGCTTGGGGTGTTCCCGCCGCGCGCGGGGAAACCGGCGATGACGCAGAGGATCGCGGCAGCGCGCTCGTGGCCGCGGGTCGTCGGAACGAGTGTGCGCTGGCCGCCGCGTGTGTGGTCGCCGCACTTCCCCTGGTGCAGGCAGCGGGGGGTTTCCGGGTCTTCCGCGCGGCGTGTGCGATGGCGGAACTTGGGTTATTGCCAGCGACGGGGCCGTGCAAGACGATGCAGACGGGCGCTGTTTCCGGAAGCGCTGCTGGACGCCGTGGCGCGCCCGCCCTGTCCTCGTCGGCGCGCAGGTTTCGCGTTGGCGCCGGGGGTCACTCTGGGCCAGTGGAGCGGGAAGTGTTTGCACAGCGCTGTTTCTCACATTCTCGGTCGCGACGCACCGCCAGAGCAGCGAATTTCTTGGAGATCGACAAATATGTGCGGGCGTGCTGCGACTGCTCTCGCGCGCTTTCCTCTGAGTCCATACATGCTTTCGACTCGCAGGAGGGAGGTCGCGTGGCCTGGTTGCTCGGCGGCGAAGCGGGTTTCTGCGCGGGGCCGTTGGTGTGGCTCGACAGCGGCCACGCCTTCGCTGTGCAGCGGGGTGCAGGGTGGATGTTAGGAAGTGGTGATTGGACGCGACCGCACCGCGGTGCCGCGTCGTCGTGCGCGGGAGGTCGCGGTCCGGACCCAGGTCGCCGGAAGCAGCGCCCCGCGGCAAGGGCACCGAAGCAGCGCGGGGCACCGCGGGGCAGGCAGGAAGCCCGTGGCAGCAATGGGAGCGCGCGCGACAGAGTGGACGCGGATCTGCTGGAACGTATGAATTACTCCGAGATGGAAGCGCTGGCCACGCGAATGCGAAGCGAGGGCGACGCTGCCGTGCCCTAGTCGCGTCGCCAGGAAGCGAGCGCGGGTGGATCCAGAGACGTACAGGAGCACGCTCGCGGCGCATACGGGCATCGACGCAGGCGGCGTTGCCCACTCTGGCGCGGCGACGCGATCGCGGGCCCAAGCAGGAGATATGCTGGACGCCGCGCAGAACCACATGACAGAGCACGGCTGCCTTCCAGAGCCGAACGGGGTCCGCGCTGGGGAGGTGGGTACACAATGTGAGCGCGGGCCATGTCGAGTTGACACCCCAGACACGCGCGCGACTCGACGCGCTCGTGGACCGCCAGGAAGAGCGAAACGCCAGAACCACTGCGATGCTGGACCGCATCGAGGAGCACGTGGAAGTGCTCGACGAGTTGCCGAAACAGGGCAAGGAGGACGGGGAAGAGGCCGAGCTGGCGAAGTGGGTCCGCAATGCCAACAGTGGCCACACCGTACTCAGCGAGGAGAACCGCGCGCGATTAGACGCACTGGCAAACAAGCGCGCGTGGCGGCGACGGACGGCGCGGGAGCATGCACTCGAGGTGCAGGCGTTCGTGGAGAAGCACGGGCGCGCGCCGCAGCGCTTCTCTCGAGACGACAACCCGCGCCAACGGCAGCTGGCGAGGCGGGTAGAGCATGTGCGCAATCGCAGCTTCGAGGGCTTGGAAGACCGCTGGAGCGCAGAGCTGGAGGGCGCACTGGAAGTTGAGCTCAGCCGGCCGAAAGCGCTGGAGGTATGGTGCGAGGAGCACCCAGAAGGGCGGAGTGGAGCGCAAGCTGGCTAAATTCGTGGTGAGCCGCGAGCGGGGCGGGCGCCCGTCGATGTTGAACGTGGAAGATACCTTCGAGCAGCTTCGGGGGAGATTCGCGCAGAGGCGTCGCCTCACGTCGCGGCGCTCGCAGCAGTGGTGAGCACGCGCGGCTGCTGGAGGAGCAGCGCCAGGAGCAGCTCCAGAGCACAGCCGCCGAAGAGGAGGCGGGGGACGAGTACATGGCGGCGCGGGAGGTCAGCGATTGTGAAGAGGAGGGCGCAAGAAGGCTCTAGCGGGCGACTGCGTCGCAGAGGAACGGCGCGCGCAGGTCGCTGCAGAGAACAGACAGGGCCGTCGCGCACCTGGTGCCGATTGCGCTCTCGAGGGCTCTCATGACCTTCGTGGACGCGTGGAGGCCTGGCGCCGCACTCGGGCCCGATGTTTTCGGCACCCTAGCCGAAGACAAGCAGGTCCGCAAAGCGCTCGAAGGTGACGGGGCCGCGGAAGATGAGGGCGTGGTGCCAGCCGACATCGGTGCCCACGGTGCAGACTACGTGCGGCACGTGCTGGCGAGCATGATGTCCGACGTCCAGTTCGTGCCCGGGTTCTTTCGGGGGGTCGACCAAGTGACCGGGCTCATGAGCCTGGTGGAGATTGGACTGGAGCGCCAGGAGGCCACTGCGTGGGACAATCGAGCGCGGTCACAGGCCATCCGGGAGCTGCGCGGGGACGACCCCGACCTGCTGCGCCGCACGCCCGTGCTCTGGTCGGACGTGCAAGAGCCCTGGGAGCAGTGGCAGCGCCTGCTCGACCAGCTCGAGGCGGGCGGCGTCGAGCGCAGCGTCTGGGTGTGCTGCCGTCGCGAAGCCCTGCGCTGGCGAGCACCGTCCGCTGCGCCCCGACGGCAACCCCGAGCCGTGCCGCGTGCCGCTGCTGGCCTCTCTGGCAGCCACCGAAGGCGACGTCTGGATGCGCCAGGCGACGCGGCGCGCGCGGTACGCCGAGGCGGCGCAGGCGGAAGGCGCTGTTGGCGCTGCAGTGCACGCAGCGTATTCCTTCGCCTGGCCTCGGATTTCCTCTGCGCGAGATGCCAGCGGGATTTCGTTCGCGAGCGTGCTGAAGGTGGCCTCTCCGACGCGGGGCATCGCTGCGTGGTGGAAGAGGTCGCAATTCGCGGCTCAGAACTCAAAGGGGCCCGTAGCGCGTGCGGCGGTGGAAGCGGAGCGCGCCCGCGCACGGCAGCGCGCTGCCGCGGCCCGGTTCGCGGCGGCGACATGGAATCGGCAAGACATCGCCGATGGATCGGCGATACGACCCCCGTGGCCAGTCCACACGTTCGTGGGCGGGGCCCCTTATCGGCGATGAGTGGGCCAGTGGGGGTCCACGCACTTCCCCCTGAGCCTATACCTTGCCCCTCCCTCCAGGGAGCCACGGAAGAAGAGGTCACGACGGCGGATGTCTAGGACGACGGCGACGGGCCCAGACCCCCACGCCACGTTTCTGTCGCTGCGTGAACCCCTTGAGGTCTGGATCCGATCCCAGGGGCCAGTTTTGCTCAGTCGGTGGACGGCGGTCCTGGAGGGTTTTTGAAGCTGTCTAGTGGTCTCATGGGGCTGTCTGGGGGCCATCTTGGGGCGGTCTTGCGCCGTCTTGGGGGCCAGCTGCAGCTTTTTGGGCCCGTCTTGCGGTCTTTCGGGGTTGTGTTGGTCCCGTTTGGGCTCCTCCTCCTCCTCCTCCTCCTCCTCCTCCCTCCTCCTCCTCCTCCTCCTCCTCCTCCTCCTCCTCCTCCTCCTCCTCCTCCCTCCTCCTCCTCCTCCTCCTCCTCCTCCTCCTCCTCCTCCTCCTCCTCCTCCTCCTCCTCCTCCTCCTCCTCCTCCTCCTCATCATCATCATCATCATCATCATCATCACCACCACCACACCACCAACCACCACCACCACCACCACCACCACCATCATCATCATCATCATAATCATCATCATCATCAGCAGCAGCAGCATCATCAGCATCATCATCATCATCATCATCATCATCATCATCATCATCATCATCATCATCATCATCATCATCATCATCATCCATCATCATCACATCATCATCATCATCATCATCATCATCATCATCAATCATCATCATCATCATCATCATCATCATCATCCATCATCATCATCATCATCATCATCATCATCACATCATCATCATCATCATCGTCATCGTCATCCTCATCCTCATCCTCATCCTCATCATCATCCTCATCCTCATCCTCATCCTCATCCTCATCCTCATCCTCATCCCATCCTCATCCTCCTCATCCTCATCCTCATCCTCATCCTCATCCTCATCCTCATCCTCATCATCATCATCATCATCATCCTCATCCTCATCATCCTCATCATCATCATCATCATCAACCAACCTCATCACCAACATCATCATCAGCATCATCATCAACAACATCATCATCATCAGCTGCAACATCATCATCGTCGTCAGCATCATCAGCATCATCATAGTCATCATGAGCATCAGCATCAGCATCAGCATCATCATCATCAGCAGCAGCAGCAGCATCAGCATCATCATCATCAGCAGCAGCAGCAGCATCCTCCTCCTCCTCCCTCCCTCCCTCCCTCCCTCCCTCCCGACTCCTCCTCCTCCCTCCTCCTCCTCCTCCTCCTCCTCCTCCTCCTCCTCCTCCCTCCTCCTCCTCCTCCTCATCATCCTCCTCCTCTTCTTCCTCTTCCTCCTCCTCCTCCTCCTCCTCCTCGGCGAATGGGCGAAAGCCCAAACTGCCACCCAGCGCCAGATCGCGCAACAGGCGCCCACCGGCGGTGACCAGGCGAGAACGTCAACCAACTGCTGCAGGTAGCAGATCAGACACCGTAAGTGCAAGCAATGGTCGGGGAAGGTGCTTGCATGATGTACGCATGCTCATAGTTTGGGGTTCGGAAAGAATCCAAAGCAAACCAAAAAGCCCCCGAGACCCCCCCAAAAGGGCACCCAAGGCCGCCAAGAGGACACCGCAAGGCTCCCAAAAACCTCTCAATGGGAGCCCAAGAAGGGGAACTCGAACTGCCCCTCGGAGACCTCCACCCCAAGAGGGCCCCGAGACGCCAGCAGGCCCCTAAGAGACCCCCGAAGAGTCTCCCAGAGGCTCCGAATAGACCCCCAAGATGCCCCATGAGGCCCCCAAGTGGCCCTCAGGGGGCCCCGAAGAGGCAACGCATCAAAGAGGCACCACAGAGGCCTCATGTCCACGACCCAGGCACGGTTCATTGCACCGACCTTGCAGACGTGCTGCAGCGGATTTTTGCGTGGACTTCGGTCAATGCGAAACCCCAAAACGGCAAGCGAAAAACAAAATGAATGTCACGTGGATGTTTTGTAGTCTTCATTCCTGGTCCAAAAAATCCGCACGAACTTCACTTCGAAATCCAGAACGAACTTCTCCAGGACGATCCAGGCCCATCCCATCGTTTTCCGAACGAAATCCGCTCTGCGATGTTGGCGCCATGACGCGGTGGCGGGATGGGCCAAAAGCCACTACAACCGCCGCCCCCTGCTGAACTATCACAGGGGTCGCTCGCGAGCCAAGTTTCATAGCTCTCCTCGGCCCCGCCAAGAACTATCTTGGCGAAAGAGAGACCCAACCACATGCAGTTTTAAATAAGGCGTTGTGGGTTCCGCTGTCGGTGGAGTTCCCAATGGGGCCAAAAGATGTGCAAGGGGTGCGCCGAAACGGATGCGGCGAGGCCATGCGAGCGCAGCCGCCAGGGCCTTCGGTGGAGCTCCCCATGGGGCCACGAAACGTCTGAGGGGTGTACCGAAATTGATGCGGTGGCGACATGCGAACACAGCCGCCTTGTCCGATGGGTGGAGCTCTTTATGGGGCCACGAAACGTGTGAGGGGTGTGCCAAAGCGAGTGCGCCGGCGCCATGCGAGCGCAGCCACTGGGGCCTTCGGTTGGGGTCCCTATGGGGCCACGAGCTGTGTGAGGGGCCAAGCGAACGCAACCACTGGGGCTTTCGGTGGATCTCCCTATGGGGGCACCAACCGTGTGAGGGGTGTGCCCACATGGGCGTTGTGGTGCCATGCGAACGCAGCTACTGGTGCCATCGGTGGAGTTCCCCATGAGACCACGAAAGGTGAGGGATGTGCCGACCTCGGTGCTGCGGTGGAGCTCCCAATGGGGCCACAAAACATGTGATGGGTGTGCCGAACTGGGTGCGGTGGTGCCATGCGAACGCAGCCACTGGGGCCTTCGGTAAAGCTCCCTAATGGGGGCACCAACCGCGTGAGGGGTGTGCCCACATGAGCGCGGTGGTGCCATGCGAACGCAGCTACGGATGCCTTCGGTGGAGTTCCAGATGTGGCCACGAAACGTGTGAGGGGTGCCGAAGTGGGTCGGGTGCGGTGGCGCCATGCGAGCGCAGCCCCTGGGGCCATCGGTGGAGCTCCCTATGGGTCCACGAACCGTGTGAGATGTGCGCCGAAATGGGCACGGTGGTGCCATGAGCACGCAGCCACAAGGGCCCTCGGTGGAGCTTCCCATGGGGCCACGAAGCATGCGAGGGGTGTGCCGACATGGGCGCTGTGGCGCCATGCGAACGCAGCCGCTGGGGCCTTTGGCGGAGCTCCCCATGGGGCCACGAAACGTGTGGGGGGTGTGCCGAAGCCCCTATGTGGCCACGAAGCGCGTGAATGGTGTGCCGAAACGTGCTCGGCGGTGTGATGCTGGCGCTACTACAGAAGCCGCACTGTGCCACTGGGGCCTCCGGTGGCGCTCCCTATTGGGCCACAACACGTGTGAGGGTGTGCCGACATGGATGCGGAGCCGCCATGAGAACTGTGCCACTAGGGCCTTAGGTGGAGCTAACTGTGGAGCCACGAAATGTGCGAGGGGTGTTCCGAAATGAGCGCGGCGCTGACATACGGACTGTGCCACGAATGCCTTCGGTGGACCTCCCTACGGAGTCACCAAATGTGTCATGGGTGTGCCGAAGTGGGCGCGGCGCCGCCATTCGGACTGGGCCGCTACGGCCCTCGGTGGAGCTCCCTATGGAGCCACAAAACGTGAGGGGCGTGCCAAAATGGATGCGGCGCTGCCATGCGGACTGTGTCTCGAGGGTCTTCGGTGGAGCTTCCTATGGGGCCGCGCAACGTGTGAGGGGTGTGCAAAAATCGGCGTGGCGGCCTGGTGACGAGGATGATGACGATGATGATAACGATGACGATGAGGATGCGTGATGGAAGGAGGGGGAGGGCAGCGGGAAGGAATGGCGGGGGGTGAGGAACGCGGGGCGCTGTCTCTTCAAAAAAAAAACCTCAACACAGGATGGGAAAAAAACATGGTCTTCGGCGCAACCCGCTGGTTCACCGTGAAGGAGGACTCCCAACGGCTGTTCCACGCAAGATGGCTCCTAGAGGGCCCTTGTCGCCACGACAAGTCGACCCAGGGTGGCCCTGGCGGTCTCCAAGACGGCTACAAGAAGGCCAAAGAAGCCCCCTGTGACGGCCCAAGACGCCTCCAATACGCCCAAGAATCCCCAAGAGGGCTCCACGAGGGCCCCTGGGAGGGAGGACCCCAAGAGGCGACATTCATTGACTTCCCTGAATGGCTTCAGTGTGCCTTCGAGTCATCGTCTTCTCGGGCGTCCGACGGCCCAAGATGGCCCAAGGAGCCCCCCCCCCAAGATCGCCCCCTGGCTACCCAGGAGGGACGCAAGAGTCACAAGAGAGACCGAAGAGGGCGCAAAGAGGGCTCCAGGATGGTCCTAAGATGAGAGCCCCAAGAGAGCCCTAAAGGGCCCCAAAAGGGCCCCAAGAGGCGGCCCAGAGAGGCCCCCGAAGGCAGGCCTCCGAGGGAGCCAGACGGCCCAAGAGAACCCCCAGACCGCCCAAGAAAGCCCTAAGACGGCCCGAGTGGGCCCTAGTGGCACAGTCCTCCTCCTCCTCCTCCTCCTCCTCCTCCTCCTCCTCCTCCTCCTCCTCCTCCTCCTCCTCCTCCTCCTCCTCCTCCCTAAGAACGGCAGAGATGCCCGAACATAGCCCCAAGACAGCCCCAAGATGGCCCCAGGGCAGGGGGCCTCTCCCTAATGCAAAGGAAAAAGATCTGTGCACGTATGCACCGATCCTGGGCTCAGGATGGACCTGGCCAAGGTCGGCGCATGTGCATAGTTCCCTTCCCCCAATAATGTTCCCCCTGTCGTTTCCCTACCGACTGGGGTACCATGCAGTGCACTGGCGCGGCCGCACTTTCGCTGGACACTTCGCGACACAAGCGTTTTGGAAAACATACGGCTCTTAGGTCCACTGATTTGTTTCGAGACTTCCCTGGAAAAGGCAGCTCGCCTGGGCATCGTGTTTGAATGGGCTTGTTCAGGGATACGCGAAGCGTCAACAACTAGAGGCATAGACATGAGCCCGAGCGAAAGCTAGATGTACCTGCGCCTGCTCTGAGAACGCGCGCTGCGCGCAGCTGTTGCCGCGCACGCCGCGCGATGCATCTAAACCACGAGGTTACTACCAACGCAGCTACGCCAAACCCTCTGTTTCCTCATCCATGCCGAATGCTATAACTTACCATTAGGAAAGAGTCAGATCCAGCTCTGACTACGCCCTATCTGTTGTAGGGCGTTGCCATGCGTCGAGTCAAAGATCTTTCCTTGCAGGAAGGGCTCACTTCTCGGAACCCTTCACGCACATGACGGGCGACTTCGCGTCCGTGCAGCCGTGGTATGGGGAGAAGTTGCCCTCCAGCCACGAGCCGATCATGTCCCGCAGCAGGCCGCCAGACGCTTTGTCGAACGCGGAGAACATAGGCTCGGAGTTCATCTCCAGGAAGACCCAGGCGCCATCAGATGCTCGCGTCTTGAAGTCTGCAGCGCCATACCGAAGTCCCATGCGGTTCATGATGCTGTGCAGCTTAGGGACTAGCTCCGCGGGGCATGATGACTTCAGGCTCAGCTTCGCGTCCTGGTGCTCCCTGTAATCGATGGAGGGGCTGTGAAGCCCCAAGCACAGGAAGGCGCCGTCGACACCGAAGACGCGCATCTCCGGTGAGATCAGCTCTTCCTGGACAAACGCCGCGGGCATCCCCTTCTGGCTCCTGTCTAACACCTCGTGGAGCCTCTTGGTCGTTGCACCACCACCCAGCGGCTTGGTTATCTTGGAAGCGTGCTGTCCCAGGTAGTCCGTGGCCATCACCGGACTGTTGGTGGCCAGGGTCTGGGGCGTCTCGAGCCCAAGAGACTTGGCCATCATCAAAGTCATCAGCTTGTTGGTCTTTCCGCCATAGCCCACATTCAGGAGGCGCACTTGCTGCGAGTGAGACCGCGCGTAGCCGTCGAAGAGCTCCCAGAACGCCTGCCTAGTCAGCGGGGAAACGTCGGTGCCAAAGACGTCGTACCGCAGGAACATTGCAGTGGGCTTCACTGGAGTTCCATCGACCGTGAGGCTGTCGGTCTCCAGATCCCACGCCACCTGCGGACTGCCCTTCTAGAAAGACAAAAAAAACATAACCATCAGCATTCGGAGGTCCGAGCGGGCCTCTTGGGTCGGCGCTGGACAGCCCTTGGCGCGCGAAGCGCACCAAAGGAGGGGGATCCAGCGCCAACCGAAGACATCCGTGCGGACCTCCAAGTGTTATGTTTATGCCGTTTTTGCGTTTCGACCTTCGCCCCGCTGACGAGCAGACACACCACCTGAGCGACGACAAGAAACGGGTCTTACGCGAGACGCCACAGCGACTTTACCCGGCGGCTTTCGCGGCCCGCCAGCACGGCGCGCCACATCGGAAAGCAGGGCGCTCAAGCGCGACCTCATGCGGGCAACGTACGCGCCAATGTCGTTGAAGATGACCCTGCTTTCTTAGGAGGGAAATCCTGGGAGGTCTTCGTCTGAAGGATCAGGGAGAAGTAAGCCCCGTTGGCGGACTACCACGCCAAAGGAGGCCGCGGATTGAGCGAGATTAAGCGGGATTAAGCCAGAGTGGGCCGGATCGACAGGGCAAAGTCAGAATTTGACCTCCAAGGAGTTGCACCCGAAGCTTTTGCACGTCGCTCGCCTGACACCTGCCCTCGGAGCCCTCGAGGCGCTGCAACAGCGACTGCAGGTTGTAGTCGGCCTCGCCGCCGGCAACCAAGACGGTGCACTGCCCCCCCGCCGCGCTCGCACTCGCTGGCGGCAGCCGCTGCGGCGGGCCAGCAGCGCCCGCGGGCACGCCGCGACGAGCAATCGCCTCGGAGGCCTGGCCCAACGCAGAATCCGCCACCGTGCCCCCTGGCACGTTGCACTGCACCGACCTTGCAGACGTGCTGCAGCGGACTTTCGCGTGGATATCTGTCAATGCAAAGCCCCGAAACAGTCTCATAGCTCTCTTCGGCCCCGTCAGGAATTATCCTGGCGAAAGGAAGACCCAACGCCATGCAGTTTTGAATCAGGCGTTGTGAGTTCCGCTGTCGGTGGAGCTCCCTATGGGGCCAAGAGACGTGCAAGGGGTGCGCCGAAACGGGTGCGACGGGGCCATGCGAGCGCAGCCGCCAGGGCCTTCGGTGAAGCTCCCCATGGGGCCACGAAACGTCTTGAGGGGTGTGCCGAAATTGGCGCGGTGGCGACATGCGAACACAGCCGCATTGCCCGCTGGGTGGAGCTCTTCATGGGGCCACGAAACGTGTGAGGGGTGTGCCGACATGGGGTGCGGTGGCGCCATGCGAACGAAGCCGCTGGCGTCTTCGGCGGAACTCCACAGGCGCTGTAGGCTCCGCTGTCGGTGGAGCTCCCAGTGGGGCTCGGCGATGTTGGCCCCCCTGGCACGCTGGGGCGTGCCGGATGAGTATCGTTTACCCGATCCTCTTCCCCACCAGCGTGGGCTGGGCCCCACTGGCCGATTTGCCCCCCTAGATGGGGATATAGGCCGTACCCTTCGGGCTTCGAGATGTGTAGCCCGCAGCTGGGGGTGTAATTTGGTGGGGGTCTCGAAGGGGATGAGCATGGGGATGGGGATCGGTTGAACGATACTAACCAGAGGGTCCGGGTGGGCGGCACGAGAGGGGAGCGGGTCTTGCGCGGCGAGACGCCGCGTCGGCCCGGCGCCGCGGCTTGCGCGGGCCGCCCGCGCAGCACGCCACATGGCAGACGGGGGTGCCCGCGCGGGGCCTCGCGCGGGCAGCTCACCACTGCACCGACCCTGCAGGCGTGCTGCAGAGGATTTCTGCAGGGGTTTCTGGCAATGCAAGGCCCCGAGACGGCGAGCGAAAAAAACGAAGTGCATCTCACGGGGGCCCCTCCCATCGGTTTCCGAACGAAATCCGCTCTGCGATGTTGGCGCCAGGAAGCCTGCGCGCCACTGTCGGAGCAGTCGACAACGTCTTCTTCTGGCGTACAAGTGCTGTCTGGCAGGGTTGCCTACAATCTTCCAAGGCACCCCTCCCCCCTCTACCAGCGCTGGCCTGCATGCATCATCCCCTCTCCCGAGGCCACACTCCCTTGCAAAATACGCAGAACTCGCGCTCCCGAGATCACAATCGTCCGTAAAATGCGGCAGGTGCGCGCTCCCGAGGCCCAGATGCTTTCAAGACGGCCCAAACGAACCCCAAGACGGCCTCAGATCGTAGAACCCCAAAACGACCCAAGAGGGCCCCCAAGGGCCCCGAAAGACCGCCTCACGGGAGGCCAAGACAGCCACAAGAGGGCCCAAGCAAGAGGGCCCAAGCAAGTTTGACGAGGGCTCCTCAACGAGTGAAGACAAAAATGGTCACATGTGACGGCCTTCCTCCTCCTCCTGCTCCTCCATCTCCTCCTCCTCCTCCTCCTCCTCCTCCTCCTCCTCCTCCTCCTCCTCCTCCTACTCCTCGTCCTCCTCCTCCTCCTCCTCCTGCTCCAACTCCTGCTCCTCCTTCTCCTCTTCCTTCACATCATCCTGATGATCCCCATCCTCATCTTCATCTTCATCCTCCTCTTCCAAATCCTCCTTTCTCCTCCTGCTCCTCCTCCTGCTCCTCCTCCTCCTCCATCATCATCATCATCATCATCATCATCATCATCATCATCATCATCATCATCATCATCATCATCATCATCATCCTCATCCTCATCATCATCATCATCATCATCATCATCATCATCATCAGCATCAGCATCAGCATCAGCATCATCATCATCATCATCATCATCAGCATCATCATCAGCATCAGCATCAGCATCAGCATCATCATCATCATCATCATCATCATCATCACCATGATCAGCAGCAGCAGCATCATCACACTCATCAGCATCATCATCATCATCACCACCACCACAATCATCATAATATTCATCAGCATCATCGCCATCACCCTCATCATCCTCGTCATCATCATCATGGTCAGCATCATCATCAGCAGCATCATCATCATCCTCATCATCATCGTCGTCAGCATCATCATGATCAGCAGCAGTATCATCATCATCATCATCATCATCATCATCATCATCATCATCAGCAGCACCATCATCATCCTCATCATCAGCATCAGCATCAGCATTATCAGCATCACCATCATCATCATCATCAACATCATCATCATCATCAGTATCACCACCAACACCACCATCATCATCCTCATCCTCGTCATCATCCTCATCATCATCATCATCATGCTCATGATCATGATCATCGTCATAATCATCATCACCACCACCACCATCATCATCATTATCATAAGCAGCAGCATCATCAGCATCATCGTTATCATCATCAGCATCATCATCATCAGCATCATCATCATCATCAGCATCATCATCAGCAGCATCACCATCATTATCATCATCATCATCAGCATCATCATCGCTATCAACATGATCACCACCACCATGGTAAACATCATCATCATCTTCTTCAGCATCATCATCATCATCATCATCATCAAAATCATGACCATCATCATCATCATCATAATCATCATCATCATTTGTATCACTATCTTCAGCCTCATCATCAGCATCAGCATTAGCATCATCATCATCATTCTCGCCATCATCATCATCATCATCATCATCATCACCTGCTGCATCATCAGCATCATCACAAGCAGCAGCATCATCATCAGCATCATCAGCATCACCATCAACACCACCATCAGCATCATTAGTATCAGTATCATCAGCCTCATGGTCAGCATCAGCAACAGCATAATCATCATCATCAGCATCATCATCATCACCATCATCACCACCTGCATCAGCATCACTACCATCACAAGCATCTTCATCATCAACACCATCATCATCATCAGCATCATCATCATCACCATCATCATGCTAAGCATCTTCGTCATCAGCACCACCACCATCATCAGCATCATCATCATCAGCAGCAGCAGCATCATCAGCATCATCATGATCATCATGATCACCTGCATCATCATCATCACACACCATCTTCGTAAGTGTCATCACAGGCATCACAATCATCACATGCATCATCATGATTATCATCATTAGCAGCAGGAGCATCACAACCACCACCACCACAATCGGCGACATCACCATCATCAGCAGCAGAAGTCGAAGCATGACTATCGTGCCCAGGATCATCATGAAGCATCAGCGTCATCATAATCAGAATCGGCTTCATCTTCTTCTCCATCATCATCATCATCAGCAGCAGCAGCATCATCATCATCATCAGCAGCAGCAGCATCAGCAGCAGCAGCATCATCATCAGCATCATCATCATCATCACCATTATCATCATCATCATCATCATCAGCATCAGCGTCAACATCATCATCATCATCATCATCATCATCGTCATCGTCGTCGTCATCATCATCATCATCAATCCATCATCATCATCATAATCGTCATCATCGGCATCATCAGCAGCAGCATCGCCGTCATCTTCACCATCATCATCAGCATTAGCATCATCCACGTCATCATCATCATCATCATCATCATCGTCATCATTATCGGGATCTTTATCATCATCATCAGCGTCATCATCACCACCATCATCATCGTCATCACCATCACCATCACCATTATCACCCACTACTATCAGCATCATCAGCATGATCAGTATCATCAGCGTCGTTATCCTCATCAGCACCACCAGCATCATCATCAGCATCATCATATTCATCATATTCATCATAACATTCTTAACCATCATCATCATCATCATCATCATGATCATCATCATCATCATCATCACCATCATCATCATCATCCACAACATAAACATCATCATCATGATTAACAGCATCAGCATCATAATCATCATTATCACCGTCATCATCATACATCACTATCATCACCATCATGATCCACCAGCATCAGCATCATCAGCATGGTCAGTATCATCCGCGTTATCACCATCGTCATCACCACCAGCATCAGCATTACAATACTATTAATGTTAACCATCAAATTCTTCACCATCAGCATCATGATCATCATCAGCATCAGCATCATCATCATCATCATAATCGGAATCGTCGTCATCCTCATCTTCAGCATCCTCATCCTCATCCTCATCATCATCATCGTCATCATCATCATCATCATCAGCATCATCATCATCCTCATCATCATCATCATCAGTAGCAGCAGCATCATCATCCTCATCATCATCATCAGCATCGTCATCATCACGGCTACCCAAAGCGTGGGGACACGACAAAACACACGTGACGGCCTCCCGCGCCCCTTCGAATTGTCGCAACCCGGAATGCTGCGCTGACACAGTGGCGGGACTTGCCGCAGGCCGCTAGATAGACCTCCTCGCCAACCATCAGAGTGGTCGCCGTCCCTCCGCCGGGAGGGCAGGTGCCCAGCTTCGTATTGTTCTCACAGTCGGCGAAGCTGTCTGCGGCCGACGGGCACGGGAACGTCTTGCCGCCCGACTCCGCGGTGCCAGGGCAGCACTGGTTTCCGGCGCACATGTTGCCAGAGCCGGGACAGGGCACGTTGTCGCCCTCCTTGCAGCCTGCCGGCGGAGGGCCCTCCTCCTCACCAACCGCCAGAGTGGTCGCCATCCCTCCGCCCGGAGGGCTCTCCTCCTCGCCAACCATCAGAGTGGTCGCCGTAGGGCCCTCCTCCTCACCAACCATCAGAGTGGTCGCCGTAGGGCCCTCCTCCTCGCCAACCGCCAGAGTGGTCGCCGTCGGGCCCTCCTCCTCGCCAACCATCAAAGTGGTCGCCGTCCCTCCGCCCGGAGGGCTCTCCTCCTCACCAACCATCAGAGTGGTCGCCATAGGGCTCTCCTCCTCGCCAACCATCAGAGTGGTCGCCGTAGGGCTCTCCTCCTCACCAACCATCAGAGTGGTCGCCGTAGGGCCTTCCTCCTCGCCAACCATCCGAGTGGTCGGCGTCCCTCCGCCCGGAGAGCCCTGCTCCGCGCCAACCATCAGAGAGGTCGCCGTCACTCCGCCGGGAAGGCAGGTGCCCAGCTTCGTATTGTTCTCACAGCCGGCGAAGCTGTCTGCGGCCGACGGGCACGGGAACGTCTTGCCGCCCGACTCCGCGGTGCGAGGGCAGCACTGGTTTCCGGCGCACATGTTGCCAGAGCCAGGACAGGGCACGTGGTCGCCCTCCTTGCAGCCTGCCGGCGGAGGGCCCTCCTCCTCACCAACCGCCAGAGTGGTCGCCATCCCTCCGCCCGGAGGGCTCTCCTCCTCGCCAACCATCAGAGTGGTCGCCGTAGGGCCCTCCTCCTCACCAACCATCAGAGTGGTCGCCGTAGGGCCCTCCTCCTCGCCAACCGCCAGAGTGGTCGCCGTCGGGCCATCCTCCTCGCCAACCATCAAAGTGGTCGCCGTCCCTCCGCCCGGAGGGCTCTCCTCCTCGCCAACCATCAGAGTGGTCGCCGTAGGTCCCTCCTCCTCGCCAACCATCAGAGTGGTCGCCGTCCCTTCGCCCGGAGGGCTCTCCTCCTCGCCAACCATCAGAGTGGTCGGCGTCCCTCCGCCCGGAGGGCCCTCCTCCTCGCCAACCGCCAGCGTGGTCGCCGTCCCTCCGCCCGGAGGGCAGGTGCCCAGCTTCGTATTGTTCTCACAGCCGGCGAAGCTGTCTGCGGCCGACGGGCACGGGAACGTCTTGCCGCCCGACTCCGCGGTGCGAGGGCAGCACTGGTTTCCGGCGCACATGTTGCCAGAGCCAGGACAAGGCACGTGGTCGCCCTCCTTGCACCCTGCCGGCGGAGGGCCCTCCTCCTCACCAACCATCAGAGTGGTCGCCGTCCCTTCGCCCGGAGGGCTCTCCTCCTCGCCAACCATCAGAGTGGTCGGCGTCCCTCCGCCCGGAGGGCCCTCCTCCTCGCCAACCGCCAGCGTGGTCGCCGTCCCTCCGCCCGGAGGGCATGTGCCCAGCTTCGTATTGTTCTCACAGCCGGCGAAGCTGTCTGCGGCCGACGGGCACGGGAACGTCTTGCCGCCCGACTCCGCGGTGCCAGGGCAGCACTGGCTTCCGGCGCACATGTTGCCAGAGCCGGGACAGGGCACGTGGTCGCCCTCCTTGCAGCCTGCCGGCGGAGGGCCCTCTTCCTCACCAACCATCAGAGTGGTCGCCGTCCCTTCGCCCGGAGGGCTCTCCTCCTCGCCAACCATCAGAGTGGTCGGCGTCCCTCCGCCCGGAGGGCCCTCCTCCTCGCCAATCGCCAGCGTGGTCGCCGTCCCTCCACCCGGAGGGCATGTGCTCAGCTTCGTATTGTTCTCACAGCCGGCGAAGCTGTCTGCGGCCGACGGGCACGGGAACGTCTTGCCGCCCGACTCCGCGGTGCGAGGGCAGCACTGGTTTCCGGCGCACATGTTGCCAGAGCCGGGACAGGGCACGTGGTCGCCCTCCTCGCAGACACTGACACTGTTCCGTAGCAGGGGTGACCTTGTCTGCAGCATAGCAGCAGCATCGTCGTCTGCGGCGCAGGCGCCGTTCGAGCAGTCTCGGGCTTCCGACTGGGCAAGCAGCACAACCGCAACGCAACAGGTGAGCACCGAAGGCATCGTCGCTGCAACTGAAATTCGGGCAGCTACTCGTTCAGTATAAAAAACAGCGCGACCGAACGCTTGAGCCAGAACGGCCATGGTTTAGCGGATGATTAAGCCCCTTAGACGCTTGAGCGCTTTCTTAGATCTGGAAGATAGCCAAACACCCGCTGATTCTTCATTCCTTCCGTACCCAAGGTCCCTCCGCAGCGATTTTTCGAGTCCGACCCGACCGCGGCCACGAGATGGCCCGAAGATGTCCTCAGACCCCCGAACCATGAAGAGGGGTACAACAAAAACGAACGGGGGGGGAACAAAACAAAACAAACAAACAAACAAAAAACATCCCGAAACATCCTGCCTCCCACAAGCCAGGGCCACTCCAGGGCCACCCGAAGCAGTCGGAGCTCCCCCCCGTGGAGTTGACGAGGACTGAAGAGGTGCAGGGCATCGGCCGTCCAGAGCCCTCCGGGCAGGTGCTCTCGGGAAACCCTGGCAGCTGCGTCGCCGCCAGGCGCACCAGAGGCACTGACCCGCCTCGCGTCGTCAAGAAACACGTGGAGAGCACTGCGCTTCGTCCGAAACGGGGTGCCGCCTCCGAGCCCTGCTCCAGACGGGCAGGAACTGCCGTCGGCGTCCCCGTGCCATGGCGATGCTCCAGAGCCTGGACATCGTCTCTGGACGGGCCGCTGGGGCAGCAAAGGCGGAGAGAGCTGCATTCGCAGAGACAGCTAAAACGGCATAGCATGGACTTTCCGAGCTCTGCGCGGATTTCTTGGATCGGCGCCAGGTCCACCTGGCAGCGCCTCCGGGGAGGGGGGCCCAGCGGAATTCCAAGAAGTCCACGCGGAGCTCCGACGGTTCGTGTTTATGCACGTGTTTTTTCTCCGAACTCGCCCATCCACCTCTCGGGTGCTGGGGGAATGTTGCAAGCTAGTTGAATGAACTGGACGGCCTCTTCCTGGGACGCGAGGGAGCCGGCGGGAGCGCATATTTTTCCCTCTTCGGACGTCCGACCGTGGAAGTGAGCCTTCACTCACCGCGGAAGCGATGCCCTCCGACACGACTAGTGCATAGAGGGCTGCCACAGTGGAGGAAGGTGACGAGGAGGAGGGAAGAGAAAAGAAGGGACAAGAGGATATGATCAGAGGGAGAAGCAACCGCATAACCATGAACTTCCGGAGCTCCCGCGGGTTTCTCGGGTCGGCGCTGGACGCCCCTGCCTGGCGCGCGGAGCGCGCCAGTGGCGGCGCCAGAGGCGTCGCCAAGGGGGCCCAGCGCAGACCTAAGAGATCCGAGCGCAGCTCCGAAAGTGTATGTTTATGCCGGCTCCTTCTTTCTCCCACAATGGCAGAGGGAACACATCAGGGAACGAGGAGGCGATGACTGGGGCGGCGCGCGCGGCCACGAGCACTCTACGCGAGATCCTTGATCTGCTTCGGGACGGGGCACAGCTGGTACTTGCCGTCCGCACCGAACGTGTACTTGCACGCGGCCTTGGCAGCGACGCGGCCGAAGACGACGCAGTCCAACAGGGAGTTCCCGCCCAGGCGGTTGTTGCCATGGATGCCGCCAGCCACCTCGCCCGCGGCGTACAGGCCCGGGATCGCCTTGCCGCTCTTCGTGTCCAGCACCGCGGAGTCGACGTCCACCTCCAGGCCGCCCATGCAGTAGTGGATGACGGGGGTGATGATGGCGACGTAGAACGGCTGGGTCTTCACGGCGGAGCCCGGGATGATGTTGTGGTAGAACTTCTTGCCGGAGCCCGTCTTGCCGCTGGGCTCGTCCCAAGACTTGCCGGACGGGTAGGCAGGCCAGGAGCCGCCATCCGGGTCCTTCTCCGTCTTTTTCGCCGCCTGGTAGTGCAGCTCAGTGGTCTCCTCGAGCACAGACACCGGGATCCCCATGTCCTTGGCGAGGGCCTCGCCATTCTCGTAGAACTTCATCACGCCGCGGCCAGTGTAATGCTTGCAGTGCCTCACGAGCGGCGAACACGTCCGCATCCGCGCCCTCGCGGTCTGGATTCTGGGGCGCGATCCCGCGGACACGCGGTCGCACGCATAAGTTCTGCGCGGGCATCCGCGAAAAAGCGCCCCGTATCCCCAGCCCGCGAGGCCGCGGGTACGGATATGCGTTTCGCCCCCGAGTGCCAGCTGATCTCGTCGGAGGCCGCCTTGTTCAGGCAGAGGCGGAAGGGCGGCTTGTTCTTCCACATCTCGCCGGTCACGTAGTCCCGGCGGCCCAGCTCGTTCGCGAAGCGCTTGCCGTTGGCGTCGAACACCAGCCCGCCCACGCCGCGCAGGGCCTCTGCAGCCAGGAACTTGATCTTCGCATCGGGGTCGTCTGGCTTCACCAGCCCCGTCGGGTGCACCTGGACCCACTCCAGGTCGATGGTCCGCGCGCCGATTGCCTCGCCCATCTTGATTCCGTCGCCAGTGCAGTGCTCGCCGTTGGTGGTAGGCAGATGGAGCAGGTCGGGGCGGTACTGCGCCAGCAGCGAGTTCGTGGTGAAGTCGGCGCCGAAGCCACCGCTGGCCAAGATCACGGGGCCGAACTCCTTGAAATCCTGGACAAAGAAGTAACGGCATCGTACCAAACGTTCGGAGCTCCGCGCGGATTTCTTGGATCGGCGCTGGACCCCTGGCGGCGCCTCGGGAGCCGCCCCTGGCGTGCTCCGCGCGCCAGGGGGGGCCAGCACAATTCCAAGACATCTTGGCGGACCTCCTAAAGCTTATGTATTAAACTCATGTTTTCTTTCTTCGAGATCCTCACCGTTCTTGGAGTAGACCAGGCCCACTACGGAGAGCTTGCCCCCCGACGTGTTGGTCAGCAGCTTGTGGGCGCAGGCTTTGGTGATGATGCGGGCACGGTCCGTCTTCTCTGCAACCTTTCAGGGCCCAGGGAGACACGAGCAAAAAGATACATCTTCCCGATTCCCACCAGCCCTCTGGGCGTAGGTGGTCTAACGATCTCTTTCTTTCCTCTTCCAAAAAACCCTCTTCCCCATCGGGGAGGGGTTTACAAACAATACAGAGTACACTTGGCGGTGGCGGCGGCGGCGGCGGCTGCGGCGGCGGCGGCGGCGGCGCGGGGGCGGCGGCGGCGGGCAGCGGCGGCGGCGGTGGCGGCGGCGGCTGCGGCGGCGGCGGCGGCGGCGGAGGCGGAGGTGGCGGCGGCGGATTGGCCCCCAGTAGCTGCCCATCCAAAGACGACTGCTGAATATGCTGAGGCTCGGGCCAGACTCCGGTGCTACGTATGTGTTGGGAGGGCGGGTGGGAGTGAGCGAGACGGCTTGCGGGCGAGGAGGGAGTCTTGACCCCTCCCCCTACCCCCTCCCCTGGATTTTTTTGGGGGGGTTCGCGGGTCGTTGGAGGGCCTTTTTTCGGCCCCTGGGAGGGCCAATTTTTGACACCCCTCACGAGGATCGTGGCCCCCGAGGGGGGGGACATCGATCGGGACCCTCCCTCCTTTGATCGATAGCCTCGAAGATGGTCCCAAGAGGCGCTCCAGGGCTCCCAAGAGAGCCCCAAGAGAGCCCCAACAGGGCTCCAGGAGGGTCCGGAGAGGGCCTCAAGAGGCAACCGAAAGGCCCCCAAGAGGCCCCCGAGCGGCCTCAGAGAGCCCAAGATGACCTCCAAGATGGCTCAGATAGCCCAAGCTGGCTCAAGATGGCTCCCAAGATGCTCCAAACAGCCCCAAGACCGCTCCAAGAGCGCCCAAGAGCGCTCCAAGAGAGCCCAAAGCAGCGGCTTGCCAGCTCCTGAGGGGGGGAGCTGAGTTGGGGACTCCCCCATCCTGTAATCAATGGCCTCCAAGATGATCCCAAGAAGCCTTCCAGGGTTGCCAAGAGGGTTCCAAGAGAAGAGGGCCCCAAAAAATCCCAGAGAGCACCAGCAGAAGCAGCAGCAGCCGCAAAAATACCTCTAGATGGTTCCATGAGTCCTCGTACGCGTCGTCCTACTAGTCCTGGTCCTCCTCATCCTCGTCCTAATCCGCGTCCTCGTCCTCCTCGTACTCCTCGTACTCCTCGTCCTCCTCCTCCTCCTCCTCCTCCTCCTCCTCCTCCTCCTCCTCCTCCTCCTCCTCCTCCTCCTCCTCCTCCTCCTCCTCTTCCCCTCGCCCCCACGCGGCACCCAGGGATGGCCCGAAGAGGGCTTCCAAGGCCACCCCCTTGCTCCCAGAGATCTCTCGGTTCACCATGGTTGCTCGCTTTGTTTCCCTAGGTGTGTCTCTTCTTCCCATTTATCGTCAGCTCTCATGGGCAGGGCTTCTGAATGGGCTGGTGGGATACGCGAAGCGTAAAGAATTCCCCATAGTTTGTCGTATCTTCTGACGTTTCGTCGTCCCCTCAATTTCCCAGCGAGTTTCCCATATGTGATCGGAAATCGTAGTTTTGTTGTGTCTGTGTCTAGCTTTCCCTCCAGAGCCTTCTCAAGCATCTGGATAAGGGCGTAGGTAATGGTCATGCCCGGGAAGCGCTCCGCGCCACGGTGAGTGCGCGGCGCCGAGTGGCCACCGAGGCGCGCCACAAGAGACAGATCCAGGTCAAACTTGTCAACAAGCCAGTCCACGTCTGCGCCACTGTTCCAGCAAAGGATCTTAGCGAGCTCCGGACGCTTGGCCCCACCCTTCAAGGTGTCGTTGGTGAAGAGATCGCGAGAATCCTGGATGCCCTTGGCCTTCTGCGTCTTCGTCTCCGCACCATTGATGCCGCTGGTCGCCTTTGTCGAGTTGCCGCCGCAAAAAGAGGACTTGTCTACCAAGACGACCTTGCCCCCGCACTCGAGAACCGTGTTGGCTGCGGACACGCCTGCCAAGCCGCCGCCGACGACGATAGCTTGGTTCGCGGGAAATACCATCGCCATGGCTCCGGACAAGGTCTGGGTGGCAGCGAGACGCAAAACTCTGCCACAGGAAGGCTACAGCCAGCGAAATAATCCACTGTAGCAGAGCTGGCAACGGATGGCTGATCGCCACGTCCTCCTCCTGCTTACTCCTTCTCCCCGTCCTCGTTCTCCTCGTCGCGGCGCGTGATCGGGCGGCGCTCTTCGCTCTTGCCCCGACGGCTCTGGGGGCCGACGCGCCGCGGGGACGGGCAGGGCAGCGAAGGAGGGGCGCGGGCCACGAGGAGCGGGAAAAGAGGAGGAGAAAGCGCACCGGTGCTGCAGGGGGAACGATGTGGGGGTGGGGGGGGGGGCTCGGGGGGGAAACATCGACCTCGAATCGGCGATGCATCGCCAACTGATCGGCGACGGGCCCCAAGTGGCGAAGCGGTGCGTTCCCGGGCGATGCGTGGGCCAGGAGGCCCCCGTCGGCGAGGAGTGGGCGGGTTGGGGGTCGGTGCGTGCCGCCCGGAGCCCATGCGCCCCCTGGCATTGCCCCCGGTGTGCCCGCGGAGCGGGCCAGGCAAAACCTGGCGTGGATCCCGGTCGTTTCATGTCGGAAGGTGGGCATTTCAGCACCGTAGTTTGCCTACATCCATGTCTGGTGGAGGCCACCGAGCTTCCCCAAAGCTTCTTCGAGGTGAAGGGTGCTCAGAGAGTTGGAAAAGGGAATTCGAGCCGTCTCTCTGATCGTGCGAACGCCGTTAAGGCGGCAGCCTCACGCCCGACCCCGAGTCGACGGGTGGTTCTGAGCCGCAGCTCGCCCAGAGCACCCCGTCTGCCCCCGAACGCCCCTCCTGGGGATCTGGACCGCGGGGGGTCCACGAAGGGTCACAGCGTCCAGGAGGACCCTAGACGGCTTCATCAGGGCCCCAGATAGCGCAAGATACCGACTAAGGTGGCGCAATAAAACCCAAGTTGGCACAAGATAGCTTCCAGCATGCCTCTAACAGGCCCGAAAACGACCCAGATATAGCTCGGTGACCGCAAAGGCCCTCAAGGGTGCCACCGGTAAGACAGATCGAAAGAAAACCTCAAGCTGTGCAAAGGGCCTGTGGGGCACAGTGAGGCCAGGCCTGCTTCCTTGACCCCCAGAAATCCGACAGCGTGGTTGGCGCTTCATCCGAGGACTGCCCCCCCTGATTCTTGTGAAAGGCCCCAAGATCAAAGCGTTGCATACTGTTGCTTTGTCTTGCGTTACGTTGCATCGATTTGTACAATGTCATTGCTTTCTCTTTGACTTGGGGCTTCGAAGTGCGAACGGTATGGACCAAATTGGGAAATCGGTTTCGGTTCGCCCGTCTCGTGCCGCGCGTGCGGGAGAGGCGAAGCTGCGCGAATAGGCGAAAAGCGATGACCAGCTCCAGCTCGAGGCAACGTCGGACAAAAATGCTTCCGCGTTGGGGGTCCTGGGGTCGCCCCACGGCTGCCCTGTGGTTGGCCCGCAATTGTCCTGTGCTTGTCCTGTGGTTGTTCCTCGGTTACCCCGCGCTTGTCCCGCGGTTGTCCCGCGGGCACTTCCCGCGGTCGCCCCGCAGTGGCCACCGGGATGCCGCGAACGAGCTGGCTGAACGCGTAGCTCGTCCCCAAAGGATCCGAATAGTTTAGGCCTCCTCTTCCTCCTCCTCCTACTCCTCCTCCTCCTCTTCCTCCTCCCCGCGCGTGGGGCCCCTCCAGAATGCGACAGCTCCAAGGATGCGATGGGTGCGCCCCCAGAGCCTCCTGGAGCGTCCTGGGACGTACAGGCTCCTCAACACTACAAAAGGAGCGTTTCGCACGAGACGTCCTACGCAAAGTCTGCAGAACAAGCGATTCGCTCGAGACATCCCAAACTAACGAGAACAAGCGGTTCGCTAGAGACGTGCTCGGCAGATTCTACAGAGCGGGCCGCCGTGGCCGGTCTGGCCAACTGCGGTGTGCACACGACGGTGAGATCGGTTGCTGGCAACAAAAAACGAGCAAGCGACATCAGCGACAACAATAGCAGCAAAAACAACAGCAAAAGGAGCAGCAGCAGCAACAACAAACACAATAACCCAACAACAACCACAACAACAATAGCAGCAGCAAAAACAACAACGACAACAACAACAACAACAACAACAACAACAACAGCAACAATCAAAGCAACAACAACGACATCAACAATAACAACAACAAAAACAACAGCAGCAGCAACAACCACAACCACAACAACAAGCAACAACAACAACAGCAGCCAAAACAAAAACAACAAAAACAACAACAACAACAACAACAACAACAACAACAACAATCATTTAAGACTGGGGACACTCTTTCTCACCAGTGCCAGGGTTTTCATAGGAGGCGGGCAATACCCCCACTTTGTGGGGGGGCCGGTTCAAGCTCTACCAAATTTCCATACGACTCTTCGCCACCACCCACACCCAGCTTCCCGCCCTATGACGTTCGGACACTTCACTTCGTGGCATGCGGACGACCGTGGCTACTATTCAGGGCCCCGCGGCCGACGACGACGGCGTGCGCGCGCGAAGAAAAAACGAATGTGTCCAATATGGTATTATTTGACAGGGATGATGGCCCTGGCATGCGCGCAACCGTTGTTGCAGAAGTTCGAAGCACGTGAAAAAGTTGCTCGCAAGAGCCCGTTTGACAGAAATGTTGAAAAAATATTGGGTTTCCTCAGAAATCCGCAAGAGCGCGCAAGATGAAATTTTTGAAACTTTTTTTTGGAAAAACCATTGGGTTTTTCATGTTTTTATGTTAAAATCGCTACGAAAACTAAGGTTTTGGAAGGATTTCATCTTGCGCGCGCGAGTGTGCACTTCGTGTCATTTTTTCAAAGGATTATTGAAGTTTGGTTATGTTAGAACAAGAAATTTCATTTTATAGTGTTTTTTGCAAGGGAAAGCGGGCGTCAACAAAACAACCGGATCCGGACACCCACGTTTTGCCTGAGACTTCCTCACGAAAATGATGAAAATGTGGCTGCGGCCTAGGCGCGGCGAGGGGGGCGCGCACCAGGGGCCCCAACAATAATTATTCTTTAGAATAAATAATGTTCAACAACAAGTATTAGCACAGCAATACTAACGAATACAACAAGCAGTAGCAGCAGCAGCAGCAACAGCAAAGCAACAACAACAGCAGCAGCAGCAGCAGGAACAACAACAGCAGCAGCAGCGACGACGACTACAACAATAACAACAGCAACATCAACAACAACAACAACAACAACAACAACAACAACAACAACAACAACAACAACAACAACAAAAACAACAACGACGACAACGACAACGACAATAAATCAACGACAGTAACAACAGCAACGACAACAACGAAAACAACCGCAACCATACCAGTAACAAGAGCAGCAATCGTTTCAATACTGTTCGCTCTTACCGTCTCAAATATCATTCAACGCGTGTTCCCCTAAACCCTCGATACCCGACCCCTTCGCGTTTTCGATCGCACCCCTTTGGGATGGGATACTTCTTCCCTGCAGGCCGGGCCAGGCCTCGGGAAGCGGCGGGGCAGCCGCGGACCGTCGGCCTGGCCAGCGGCACTGCTGATCGGCGGCAACTCGACCCCAAGAGGGACGGACAGGGGTCCGACAACGACGACGACGACGACGACGACGACGACAAGCGAAAGCGAGAGCGAGAGCGAGAGCGAGAGCAAAAGCGACAGCGGGGCCACGAAGGGCATGCGTATGGGGCCACGAAATGCGCGAACGAGCGGCGGCCACAAAAGCCAGATGATGCGGGGCAACAGATGGCAACGACGGGGCCACTGAGGGTAGCAACGGGGCCACGTAGGACAGCAAGGGGGCCACAAAAGGCGACAGCGGGGCCACGAAGGGCATGCATATGGGGCCACGACGGGCGCGAACGAGCGGGAGCCATGAAGGGCATACGTACACATCGGCGCTCCGAAAGCTTATTCCGATTTGAGAGGCACGGCGCCGCGCGAACGCAGCGCAAACGCAATGCTGGAAGGGCGCGACAACGCATGCCCCCGGGACACGCGAGAGCAGCCGCGCCCCCGCGCGAACCCCGATCCCGCGCGGGGCGCGCTCCCGTTGACAATGGCTCACCCGGGACACAGATTCTTGCGCAGGAAGTCCTGAGCGGTCTGCCCATCGGCGGCCCCTTAGGACGAGGCCCGGAACCACCGAGAAACCGCTTTTGCATAGGAAGTTCTAAGCGGTTTGCCCGCTGGTTTTCTTCGGAGCGGGCCCGAAGACCATGCTCGGTTCCTTCGGAGCGGGCCGGAAGACCTCGAGAACGATGTTTTTGCAAGGAGTCCGAGGCAGTCTGCACTTTTTCGGGTCGTTCGAACTTGACCCGACTTTTTGGGGGCACAAGTCCTATGGGATTAGGCCACTTTTAAGTCGGCCGAAAAACTTTTCGGGTCGGAGCATGACCGAACCCGAAAGCTTCTTTCGAGGGAGTCCGATGCCGTTTGCTCATTCTCGGGTCAGTACACCGCTTGGGATTTAGAATTTTAAATTGGGAAGGGGAACCCGATCCCGCGACCCCGGGCGGGGGTTAGGCTCTGCCCTTGCATTGTACTGGGCCCCTCCGGCCAATCGGGGCGTTGGGCTGCCCATCGGCGCGCCGACTCTGCCCTCGCGACATCGCCACCGTCCGCCCTCGGGCCCCGCGAGTGTTGTCCCGCGCGCGCCACCCCAGATGGCCGCGGCCGGCACGGTGGCAAAATTGGGGAAACTTTCGGATCGGCGCAGTATATTGGGCCGCAGAGGGCAACGACGGGGCCACTGAGGGCAGCAACGGGGCCACGAAGGGCAGCGACGGGGCCACGAAGGACGACATCGGAGCCACGAAGCGCATGCATGTGAGGCCACGACGGGCGCGAACGAGCGGGGGCCACGAAGGGCATACATATATGGGGCCACGAAGGGCAGCGACGGGGCCACGAAGGGCTGCAACGGGGCCACGACGGGCAGCGAGGGGGCCTCGAAGGGCTGCAACGGGGCCACGACGGGCAGCGAGGGGAACACGAAGGGCAGCGAGAGGGCCACGACGGGCTGCTACGGGGCCACGAAGGGCAGCGAGGTGGCCACGAAGGGCGACAGCGGGGCCACGAAGGGCTGCAACGGGGCCACGAAGGGCTGCAACGGGGCCACGACGGGCAGCGATGGGGCCACGAGGGACTGCAACGGGGCCACGAAAGGCAGCGAGGGGAGGGCCACGAAGGGCTGCAACGGGTCCACGAAAGGCAGCGCGGGGGCCACGAAGGGCTGCAACAGGTCCACGAAGGGCTGCGAGGGGGCCACGAAGGGCTGCAACGGGGCCACGAAGGGCAGCGAGATCCCGATTCCGAAGTAAGCCGCGAGGGAGTCCTAATCGTGAGCGCGATTTCTGGGTGCCTGAGTGTCGGGAGCACGACGCTTGAGCAAATTGCGGGGAGCTCCAACGCCAGATCACGATTCCTGAGAAATTTGCAAGCAAATCTCCAGCGAGAGCGCGACTCCAGAACGCCGAAAGAGCGATTCCTGAACAAAGTGTAAGGAAACCGCACGCGAGAGCGCAATTCCTGAGTAGAACGCGAGGGAGTCTCATGCGGGAGCGGGGTTCCTGGCTAAATTGTGCGGAAAAGTCTGAGGCGGAAGCCGTTGCAACAGCAACAGCAGCAACAACGACAAGAACCAAAAACAGAAACCATCTATATATATATATGTGTGAATCAGCAGCACAGCAACAACAGCAGCAGCAACAGGAACTGAAAGTACAACAACTACAACAAGAACAACTATAAGTAGAACACAATACAACAACAACAACAACAACAACAACAACAACAACAACAACAACAACCACAACCACAACCACAACCACAACCACAACCACAACCACAACCACAACCACAACCACAACCACAACAACAACGGCGACGGCGACGACGACGATGACAACAACAACGTCGACGACGACAACAACAGCAACCGCATTAGCAGCAGCACCAACAACAACAGAAGCACCACTAACCACAAAAACAAAAACAACCACAAAAACGGAAACACACAAAACAAACAAAAAACGATAACAGCAACGACAACAACAACAACAACAACAACAACAACAACAACAGCAACAGCAACAGAAACCACCACAACAACAACGACGACGACTACAACAACAACAACAACAACAACAACAACAACAAGAACAACAACTACAACAACAACCACAACGGCAATAATTTTAAGACGACTCGCCCCAATCTGCTCGCAGGCCATCCAACACGGATATCCCGAGCCCTCGGTAATTACCCGCCCTCTTCGTCTTCGATATTACCCCCTGGGGGGTATACCTTCTTTACCTGCCACGTGCAATTAGCGCAGCCCCTTAATCAGGGGAAGAGAACACGGATGAACAGGGAAGGCCTGATCGAGTGTCATGCAGAGTTTATGTCCCGAACCCTCGATACCCGCCCTCTTCGTCTTCGATCGTACCCTTTTTGAAGGGTCTATATTTATTCCCTGTGGGACGGGCCCCAGCAAGCGGCCGGGCTGCCGCGGACCGTCGGCCTGGCCAGCAGCAGTGCTGACCGGCGGCAACCCGACCCCAAGAGGGACGGGCAGGGGACCGACCACGACGACGACGACGACGACGACGACGACGACGACGACGACAATGACGACGACGACGACGACGACGAAGACGACGACGACGACGACGGCGACGGCGACGGTGACGGCGACGGCGACGACGACGACGAGAACGACGACGACGACGAGTGAAAGCGAGAGCGAGAGCGAGAGCGAGCGACAACGGGGCCACGAAGGGCAGGAAGGCAGCCGCGAAGGGCGACAGCGGGGCCACGAAGGGCATGCGCTTGGGGCCTGGAAAGGCGCGAACGAGCGGGGGCCACGAAGGGCAGATAATGCGGGGCCACAAAGAGCAACGACGGGGCCACTGAGGGTAGCCACGGGGCCACGTAGGACAGCGAGGGGGCCACAAAGGGCGACAGCGGGGCCACGAAGGGCATGCATATTGGGCCACGACGGGCGCGAACGTGCGGGGGCCACGAAGGGCAGCGACGGGGCCACGGAGGGCGACAGCGGGGCCACGAACCGCATGCATCTGGAGCCACGACGGGCGCGAACGAGCGGGAGCCACGAAAGGCATACAGATATGGGGCCGCGAAGGGCAGCGAGGGTGCTACGAAGGGGTGCAACGGGGCCACGAAGGGCTGCTACGGGGCCACGAAGGGCAACAAGGGCAGCGAGGGGGCCACGAAGGGCTGCCACGGGGCCACGAAGGGGTGCAACGGGGCCACGAAGGGCAGCGAGGGGGCCACGAAGGGCAGTGAGGGGGCCACGAAGGGCTGGAACGGGGCCACGACGGGCAGCGAGGGGGTCACGAAGGGCAGCAATGGGGCCACGAAGGGCAGCGAGGGGGCCACGTAGGGCTGCAACGGGGCCACGAAAGGCAGCGAGGGGGCCACGAAGGGCTACAACGGGGCCACGAAGGGCAGCGAGATCCCGATTCATAAGTAAGCTGTGAGGGAGTCCTAGGCGTGAGCGCGATTCCTGGGTGCCTGAGTGTCGGGAGCGCAGCGCTTGAATAATTGCGGGGAGCTCCAATGCAAGAGAATCTCCAGCGAAAGCGCGATTCCTGGGTAAATTGTAAGGAAGCCCCAAGCGAGAGCGCGATTCATGCGCAAGATGCGATGAAGTCTCAAGCGGAAGCGGGGGTCCTGGCTAAATTACGAAGAAGTCTCAAGCGGGAGCCGTTGTTGTTGTAATCGGGGGGGGGCCAACAGCCCAGTTTGAGCCGAGTGACTTTCCCTGGTTGAAAGCAGGGTGCAAGGCCCGGGGGAAGCACTTCAATCGAAAAAAACACGGGTTATCGGAGGGGGGATCAACAACTATTGGTTTTCAGTGACGAGGGTCCAACAATAACAACGACAACTACGACAACAAACACAACCACAACCACCACAACAACAGCAGCAACTACAACATCAACACCAACAGCAATATAAACATCACCACAATCCTCATCACCATCAACAACAACAGCAACAGCAACAGCAACATCAACATCAACATCAGCGCCAACACCGTCACCAACAACAACCATCAGTATAAGACTGCTCGCTCTTAGCCGCTCGCTTGCCATTCAACACGTATACCCGCCCTCTTGGTCTCGTGCCCCCATCATGGGCATATCTGTCTTACCTGCAACGTGTATTTCGTGCAGCCCTGAAGGCAGGGGAAGAGAGGACGGATGGAAAGAAGGGACAAGGGGGAGGGAGGAGGATGGAGCACGAGAGAGAGTAGCAAGAGGGGAGCTAGGACCAGAACACACGTGGCAGGACCAGACGGGCAGATCGGGCGGGTAGACCCTAACAGGCGGGTCGGGAAGGCGGGCCCAGGCGGGTCGGGAAGCGTGCGTCCTGCATGAATCGCGAGGAAGTCTCGAGCGATAGCGCAACTTCCAAATAAATCATGAGAATTCCACAGCGGGAGCGTGATTCCGCAGTGTCGAAAGTGCGGCGCCTGGATACATTGAAAGGAAGTCCCACGCGAGAGCGCAATGTGGGAATAAACTGAGGAAATATCAAGCGGGAGTCGTTGTTGTTGTAAACGGGGGGCCAGGGGCACAGTTTGGTGACACCGCACGTTCCCGTGTAAAAAACAGGGTGCGAGCCCAATGAGAAACACTTAGATTGAAAAATACAAAGGTTACCCAACAGAGGGGGGGATCAACAATTACTCTCTAGAAATGGCTAATTTTACCACCACAACAACAAGAGTAACAACAGCAGCAGCAACCACAGCAGCAACGGCAGCAGCAACAACAACAGCTTCAACAACAACAACAACAACAACAACAACAACAACAACAACAACAACAATCATTTAAGACTGGGGACACTCCGTTCTCACCAGTGCCAGGGTTTTCATAGGAGGCGGGCAATACCCCCACTTTGTGGGGGGGCCGGTTCAAGCTCTACCAAATTTCCAAACGACTCTTCGCCACCACCCACACCCAGCTTCCCGCCCTATGACGTTCGGACACTTCACTTCGTGGCCTGCGGACGACCTTGGCTACTACACTGGCGCATGGTTACAATGACTTCTTGTGGTAACATCTTGTGGAAACTAGCTTAGTATACGACTTATACCCCTGTTCCAACAATGGGCACGTGTACCGTTTTCCGACGTTTTAACGTTTCTGTACCACACAAGCCAAGACCCTTATTTTGACTGGTATCACGTGCGTGGCGCCAGCATACCACAGGACTTGTTTCCGTTGTTGTGAGACGATATATGCTCATTCTTGTTCTGTGGTTCTCGTTCCGGCCTCAATGTGCAATACTGGCTCACTCGTCGACGAAATACACGTGACTACCTCTCTCTGGTTGGAGGTCCTGATGGTTGTGGTTGTCCCGATAATTGTCGCGATGAGTGTCCCGATGATTGTCCCGATTGTTGTTCCGATGGTTCTCCCGATGGTTGCCCCGATGGTGGTCCCGATCGTTGTCCCGATGGATGTCCCGATGGTTGTCCCGATGGTTGTCCTGATGGTTGTGGTTGTCCCGATCGCTGTCCCGATGGTTGTCCCCACGGTTGCCGCGATGGTTGTTCCGATGGTGGTCCCGATGGTTGCCCCCATGGGTGCCCCGCCGGAGGAGGAGGAGGAGGAGGAGGGGGAGCAGCAGGACAAGGCGAGGCGGACGCATACGTGCTCTGGAAGCATACTAAAGAGACGAGTCTGTGTGCTCATCGTCTTCTGGCATGCGCCTGTCCCTAATGGCACGCATCGGGCGCAATACTGCAAGCTGCGCTCCTGGCACCCATACATCAGGGGCCAAGTGTCCCAGCATGGTGCCGATACGCCTCCTCGCGGACACATCGCCCGTGCGTCCGTGGGGCGCCAATACCGCCAGGACGCCCTGGACATGCGCCGGCATACCCAGATCCACACGGTAATCCATGACATTCCCATACTCGGACTGCCCGAAAGAACGCCATACAGGCATGTGCCACCAATGATCCTGCTTCGGGAACAAGGTGATACCATCCTTGACGTCGTGGGAGGCATTCCACAGAGCCATACATGGCGGCTCCATGCCCATGGATGCCGTGTGTGTTGCCACAAATACATCCAGGCTCGCCATGCGCCTGTATGACAGACCTGATACCACCTCGGAATGCACGTGAATACGCAGGAGCTGCAACAGCCTGCGCAAGCCAGCATACACCCAGCCGCCGGGTCGGACGAATACGTGCGAACTCCAGTTCGCTATACCAGCTTGGGTGCACAGCCGATTGAATACTTCCGCAAGTGTGCCCAGATACTGCGCGGCTGGATCTTTGAAACCATCAAAGTTGCCGAATACCAAGCCAGGGTAGAAGTATACAGCGAACGCCATCCACTCTGGGGTCTCGATGCCTCCCATACGCCGCTGGTTCTCGACCACGCCGTTCTCCTTTGAACGGCGCGTGCTCTCCGCGGTCGACACACACAGGCATGCACCCGTGAGTCCCTGCCACATACACGGAAAATACACTGCGGTCGCGAACCACGTGGTCTCGCGCAGCACCTTTCAGGAGAGAAAAAAGTACCAATACCACCAGCTAAGGGGGTGGCCGCGCCTTCCCCTCGAGCTGGTGGCACCTCGTTCCAGGCACTCTCTGGAGGCATGCCCGGAAGGAACCACCAGCTCGAAGAGTGAGCGGCCACCCCCCTAGCTATGTGGCACTGTTGTCTCTCCTGAGCCTTGAGCCATTGGAATACCAATCCGTCCCCGCCGGGTGACACAGACCAGCGCCTCATACCCTCGGCCACCTCCTCGTTGGATGGGATATACTCCCCAGTCTGTTCGCCCCACTGCCCTGCCATTGCCAACAATACGGACGCGCGTGCAAATATGGAAAGAGATACGAAAAGCAATATACGACTGGAGCCCCAATGGCTAAGGCACACACATAATGCTGTGGGAAAGTGCCAAAGTCCATACGAACGGAAACGAAGCACATACATGTGTCAAACTGATCAGACAACTCAATCTCACAAGCAGGTGAGGTTGATGGCGGCTCCTGTTTCAAAACAAGAGTTCCCGATGAGGCACTCTGGAGGGACCCAAGGGGAGGCGCCGCGAGAGGCGGGGCCCGAGGCCTCTGGGGGCCGGGGTGGGCCAGGGGGATAAGGTTGAGGGAGGCCTGTTTCAAAACGGGGTTCTCGCTTGAGTTCCCGATGGGGCGCGCTGGAGGGACCCGAGGAGAGGCGCCGTGAGAGGCGGGGCCCGAGGCCTCTAGGGGCTGGGGGGGCCAGAGAGGGCACGGAGGATTAGGTTGAGGGGGGCTCCTGTTTCAAAACAGTGCTCTCGCTTGAGTTCCCGATGGGGCGCACTGGAGGGGCCCGAAGGGGGGCGCCGTGAGAGGCGGGGCCCGCGGCCTCTAGGGGCTGGGGGGGACCAGAGAGGGAGGATGAGGTTGAGGGCGGCTCGTGTTTCAAAACGGGATTCTCACACTGATAGGACAACTGACACTCACAAGCAGGTTAGTCAACATATTGTCACATTTCTGGATCAAATTTCAGACACATGCATTTGTTATATATGGTACATATTGCACATGATACATATGATAGACATGAGACAAAGACACACAACAGTTGGTCACAGTTTTGGGACAAATTTCAGACTCATGCATTTGATATAAATGATACATATTGCCATTGATTTCCTGGACATGAGACTAAGACACACAACAGTGAGTCACATTGTTGGGGCAAATTTCGTACACATGCCTTTGTTATATATGATACATATTGCACATGATACATCTGATAGACCTAAGACAAAAACACACAACAGTTGATCACATTTTTGGTGCAAATTTCAGAAACACGCATTTGTCATACATGATACATATTGCACATGATACGTATGATAGACATGGGATAAAGACACACAACAGTTGGTCACATGTTTGGGGCAAATTTCGGCCTCATACATTCCTTATTGTGATACATATGGCACATGAATAGATTAGACATGAGACAAAGACACACAACAGTTGGTCACATTTGTGGGGCCAATTTCGGGGACATGCATTTGTTATACATAATACATATTGCACATGATATGATAGACATGAGACAAAGACACACAACTGTTGGTCACATTTTTGAGGCAACACCATGCATTTGTTATACACACAACAATTGATCACATTTTTGGTGCAAATTTCAGAATCACGCATTTGTCATACATGATACATATTGACATGATACATATGATAGACATGAGACAAAGACGCACAACAGTTGGTCACATTTTTGGAGCACATTTCGGCCTCATGCATTTGTTATGCACGATACATTTTGCACATGAATATATTAGACATGAGACAAAGACACAAAACAGTTGGTCACATTGTTGGGGCAAATTTCGGGGACATGCGTTTGTTATATATGATACATATTGCACATGATATGATAGACATGAGACAAAAGCACACAACTGCGGAGGAAAGATTTAAGGAGCTGCGGTTCTCAATTCGGATCCTGTGGGAGTCAAAAAGCTACTGTAATACCTGTCATGCGCCCCCAGAAAATGAATAGCGTCTGTGTTGATGTGGTTTTTGTTGCCGGCGTGTTTTTTTTGGGGGGGATGGGTTGGGGGAGGGCGGGTTCGGGGCGACCGGGGTGAGTTTGGGGAGAGGTGGGTTGGGGGAGGGGTGGGTTGAGGGAGGGTGGGTTTTTTCTTTGGGGAGGGGTGGGTCGGGGGCGACCGCGGCGCCCCTGCTCGCGCGGATCCTCTGCTCCGTCAGAAAGCTGCGGTAATACTTGCTGTGCTCCATCAAGAAATGAAATGCAGCCTTGCACCGATCGGTAGGCATACTCGCTTCGCAGACCAGGTCCTTCTTGAAGTACGCGCGCGAGAGACCCACCTTCTTCCAGTTGAACTGGTGCGCAGCGCCATACCTCTCTTGCTGCACGGAGGTCCTCAAGACGACGATGCTCAGAGCACGACATTCGTCGAGGGTCATCTCGTGCATACAGGGCCCAGTGCTGTGGTCCAGCGAAAACTGCCGAAACGAACATCGAGGCCAGGTGATGCACTCCTTTGCCTCGTAGCCCGACTTCGTCGCCAAGGGGATCCTATACAGCTCCGACGTCTTTGCAACCTTGAGGGCCTGCCCATGGTTCTGCATACGGCGGTTGAACTTCTCGAGAGGAGTCTCTTTACCAGAACAGCAAGGGCAGCTGGCAACCACAGGCGTGTACATGCCTGGCTTATACCACCATCTCGAAGATATACCAACTTGGCCACAGGCGTGCACCACCGGGTCCTGCGGTACTTGCCGACGATACGCCGCCAACATGTCTGGTTGTTCCGACGTGCTACGATCCTGATATACACGGTTCGAGAAATACTCGTCATTGAAGAAGAACGAACCGCAGGCCTCGCAAGCGGACCAACTCCCGTAGCACACCCAAAACGCAAAATCTGTCAGATTATACTGCTTCTTGTAGGTGGCTTGGATACTGGTGAGTAATGACATGGACCAAGACTGTCGCTGAAATACCTCCTGGCACTTTAACATGGCATACGCAGCAATAAGACAAGCGTCCGCCGCCATTTTCGGGAATACTATGCAACCGTCAGCTGTCGCCACGCTGCAAGCTCTCGCATACCAGCCTTGCTCTTGGTCGGAGATACACGCGTGTGCAGTCCTCGGCAGCACCTGGCCCAAAAAGGTCCTCTCGTAGGCCTCCACCACAGGACCTGGCAGCGCGTCCTTGTATACGAAGGCATCTGGATACGCGAGTGCCAACTTGGCATGCCGTTCGTGGCCACCAAAAAATACCGATAGATTGTGCAAAGGCACCAACTCTTCCGCCACGCCCAAGCGCTGACATAAAGATACACGCACAGCCTCCAAACCAGGTCTAGCCCGGGCGCGACAGCCAACCGCCCAGTTGTGGCCGAGCTTGCTATCCAGAGAAACCAAGGAATACAAGAACTCCCACTCCTGTTGCTCTAGGTGCTCGCTGGTCCAGTATTCGCCACGTTGCTCGCGATAGCGACGATACGCTACGAGCCGCTGCGTGGTCCTGCAATCCACGAGATACTGCGCCAATAACTCCTTTTTCACCTCCTCGGCCGAGACACCCTTCTGCAGCTGCTCCAGGACATACTCCCCGCATACGTGGCTGTGTATCTCCTCAGCATTCTCCAGTATTGCCAGCTGCTGGGAGGGCGCCTTCAGCCACCTCTCCAGGGCGACCCAATGTGCAAATACCCCGGTCTCCGCGCGATACTTGTCCACCAGCGCTCGCCCCCTCAAGCCTTCTACGTGATACCAGTACTGGAGGTCCCTGCGCGACAACGCGTAGACGGCGCAATTGCCATGTTTGGCACCGTCTCCGAGTCGATACTTGCAAAGCCACTCTCGCAAGGCATATGGACCCGCCTCATACCCCCAGGCCTTCAGACGCACCTGCATATTCTGGTAAGTGAGGCCAAGGCCCAAGTCGGAGACCTGCTCTCGATACCGCTTGCCGCATGCCGCCTCTACAGCATCCCCCGTCAGCAGCTTTACACAAACCACTTCTGTGGAGGAAGAAGCTGCCGTGGCCTGCTGCTTCGACACGGGCTCCTCCCAGTCGACCGCGGCAGGCCGTTTGGCCACGCGGGCAGATCCGGCGGCGGCTGGCCGTTTCAATACCCCGCCTGCGACCTGCGCCGCCGGGCGCTTCAATACACGCCTGGTGACGGCCTGGGCGGATGAAGCCGTCGCCTGCACTGAAGAGCTCACCGACGCATACGCATCGCACCACTGTCTCAACACTCCTCGGGACACCAAGACAGCTTTCCGTCGCATACGCAACACGGTATGCAAGGTGTGGTACTTCAGCCCTGGATATACCGCGCGCATGTGGTCACCAAGTGCCGCGTCGAGCTTTTCAGCCGTGTCATACTGCAAAGGTCCAGAGTCAGGGTGATACTTCACGTACCATTGCCTCAAAACCATACCGCTGACAGCGACGGGAGGGTCGCTCTCCGAGAGAAGCTGCGAGAGGACCTCCGCGGCGGCCTCATCGGCGAAGCTCTCCCGATACTGATTGAGTCGAAGACGCTGGCCTATACATTCCTCCACAGCTTGGGCAGTATTCAATGCTCCCTTGGCGCCCCACTCCGTGCTGAGCCACTTCTGGCATACCCTGGCGTCAGCAGATACAGATAAATGTCCCAGGAGCCACTGCTTCAACACGGCCCCGTCAGTAGTCCCCTCGGGCATGTCTTTGCGAATACGTTCTCCATACCAGGTCTCCAGATGGCCAGCGTTCTGCACTTTGACAAGCGTCTCTTTGGAAGAATACTGCAGTAGCCACATCTTTGCGACCTGATCTGTCACATACAGTGGTGGATCCAACTGTCGGAGCGCCCCGCATAATTTGAAAGGTGTATTATACTCGATGCCCAGGTGGCGGATGGCAGAACCGTGCTGCTCCTCCAGCTCCTGGGCGCTAGAAATACTAACCTTGCCAGGCACAACCCGATATTTGCCCCACCAAGTCTTGCACGCCTGGTGACTGACCTGGATACCCTTTGCAACGAGCGCCTGATGCAAATAATACGGGCTCTCGCAGTCGGCCAAGGGAGGCCGCGACAGCTCTGGGCCATACTGGTCGTCAAGGGCTTTCGCCGACAAAGCCATGACCCATCCAAGAACACAGGCGATACCTTGATCCGAGATGGCTACGGATGTGACAGTGATCAGTCGGAGGCTTCCTGGGGCCGCTTGGGGTCCTCTTGGGGAAGGGGGGAAGCCTCCTGGCGCCGCTTGGGGTCCTCTTGAGGGGCTTTGGGGGGCTTCTTGGAAGCATCTTGGGGCCTCTTGGGGGCTTATTGGGTCCTCACGGCGGGCTCTTGGGGCCTCTTGAAGGCCTCCTGGGGCAACCTATGGCGCAACCAGTAGGGGGACGTTTTATTCTCGGCGGCCGAGGGCGCAACCTATGGCGCAACCAATAGGGGGCGTTTTATTCTCGGCGGCCGAGGGCGCAACCTATGGCGCAACCGCAAGGGATTATGGCCCCTGGCAGGCGCGCGAACCCCGTTGCAAGAGCGTGCGAAAGTAGCTCGCGCGAGCTCATGTAACATAAATGTTGGAAAACCATTGGTTTTTTTAGGATTCGGACAGCGCGCGCGGGTAGGAAATTTTGAAAAGTCGTGCAGGTGTTTTTCGAGGACCTACGGTGCGATTCGTGTGATTTTATGATGCGCGGTGCTAAAATTCTTAAGAACCCAATGGTTTTTGGAGATTTCGGCGTGCGCGCGCGAAGAAAAAACGAATGTGTCCCGCATGGTATTATTTGACAGGGATGATGGCCCTGGCAGGTGCGCAACCGTTGTCGCAGAAGTTCGAAAAAGTTGCTCGCAAAAGCCCGTTTGACAGAAATGTTTAAAAAGTGTTGGGTTTCCTACGAATCCGCAAGAGCGCGCGGGATGAGATTTTGACATTTTTTTGTTGAAAAACCATTGGTTTTTTGATGTTTTTATGTTAAAATCGCTCCGAACACTAAGCTTTTGGAAGGATTTCGTCTTGCGCGCGCGAATGTCCACTTTACCTTATTTTTTGCAAGGGATTCTTGAAATTTGATTATATTAGAACAAGAAATGTCATTTTATAGTGTTTTTTGCAAGGGAAAACGGATTACAACAAAACAACCGGATCTGGATCACATCGTTTTACCTGAGGCTTCCTCACGAAAATGATGAAAATGTAGCTGCGGCCTAGGCGGCGCAGGGGGGGCGTGCACCAGGGGGCCCAACAATAATTATTCTTTAGAATAAATAATGTTCAACAACAACAACAACAGCAGCAGCAACAGCAGCAGCAGCAACAATAATAACAGCAACAACAACAGCAACAACAACAACAACAACGACAACAAAAACAACAACCACAACAACAACAACAACCACAACAACACCAACAACAACAACAGCAACAACAACAACAACAACCACAACAACAACAACAACAACAACAACAACAACAACAACAACAACCACAACAACACCAACAACAACAACAGCAACAACAACAACAACAACAAACAGAAACACAAACAACAACAACAACAACAGCAACAACAACAACAACAACAACAACAACAACAACAACAACAGCAACAACAACAACAACAACAACAACAACAAACGACAACAACAACAATAACAACAACAACAACAACAACAGCAACAACCACAACAACAACAACAACAGCAGCAGCAGCAGCAACCACAGCAACATCAACATCAACATCAATAACAAGAAAAACATCAATCACAGCAACAACTACAACAATCAGTTTAAGACTGATCGCTCTTGCTGGAACGCGTGTCTTGTAGTCTCTATATACCCTTACCCTCGATACCCGCCCATTTCGTCTACGATTGTACCCCCTTTCGGGGGGAAAACATTACTTGTCGACCACTGACTGAAGTGCGAGAAACTCCGTTCCTGAGTTCGGGGGCCTCTGTGGCCAGGGGCTCTCGGAATACATATGGAAAAATATCGAACGGGAAACCCTTGTCACCGTGTCTGGGCCTCCACAAACTTCCCTGAATTACCAGAAAGTCTCAAGCGAGAGCGCCACTCTTGAGTTCGGGAACCTCTCTAGCAAGGGCCTTTGCGAATACGTCTTGAGGAATTATCGAACGGGAGCCCTTGTCGTCGTAGTTGGGCCTCCACCAAATCTGGCTGAATCACGAGAAAGTCTCAAGAGCGAGAGCAGCGTTCCTGAGTTTGGGGGCATTCCTGGCCAGGCGCTCTCGGAGTACATCGTGAGGAAGTACCGAGCAGGAGTCCTTGACGTCGTGGCTGGGCCTCCGCCAACTCGACTGAATTGCAAGAAGTCTCGAGCGAAAGCGCCGTTCCTGAGCTCGGGGGCCTCTCTGGCCAGGGTGTCTCGGGGGAACATGACGGTCGCGGCGCCCTCTCGAGAACCGAGAACGGACCAATCCACTAGTCGACGCGTCAGGGTGGGGGGTCTGCCCACCTGGGCCGTTCTTGACGGTCCGGCGGCCCGAGCACGGCTGAGCCCAGAGAGCCTCAGACCTGGCCCCCGCCCTTCCTGCGCGCCAAGGCCCGGGCGCTGGGCTGCCGCAGGCCCCCGGCCGACTCCAGAAGCTGTGGAGCAGCCCCCGCCCAGGACAGGCGGAGAACCGGAAGAGGCCCGCCGGGAGAGGCGGGGCCGTGGCCCCCGTGGACTCCAGAAGCCAAGCGACCCCACCCCGCCTCGAAGGTTGAGGCGCTTGCCCCGTTCTGCCTCTACGTGCTGTCACGGAGGCCGAGGCCTCTCCAAGAGCGGGTGCGCGGCAAGGTCGCAACAGCCCAGCTCGGCGGGTCGTGGGCGGGGCGGTGTCGTTTGGTTCTTGGTCGACCCTGGACGGGGCGGCGGGGGCGCGCAAGGCAGCCCAAAAAAACACGGCCGAGGGGTGCGCCGGGATGCGGAGGGGGGGGCGGAGGAGGCTGAGGCAGAGGAGTAGGAGGCTGAGGCGGAGGCGGAGGAGGAGCAGGAGGAGGCGGAGGCGGAGGCGGAGGCGGAGGTGGAGGAGGCGGCGCAGGCGGAGGCGGCGGAGGAGGGAGGAGGGAAGAGAAGGCGGATGCGGAGGAGGCGGCCGCGGAGGAGGAGGCAGAGGCGGAGGAGCAGGAGGAGGATGAGGCGGAGGCGGAGCAGGATGAGCAGGCGAGAAGCAGGAGCAGGCGAGGAGAAGGAGGAGGAGGACGAGGAGGCGGCGGCGAGAGAGCGCACACCCGGGAGAGAACACGGCGCGGCAGCACGCGGGGGCTCGGGCACGCCTTTCTCGGGCGGCGGGGCGGGGCGCCGGGAAGAGCGGCCGCTCCCCGGGCGGAGGGGCGCGCACCGAAACTCCCCGGGCATCCGGCGCCTCGGTGGTTCCGAGACACGGGCGCCCGACCCCTTGACGCATTCTCCGGGGGCCGCTTTAGACAAGCGCGCTCCACTACTCGCAAAGTAGCTACTCGCAGATGACCTGGATCCGCCGCGGGGGGTTCACGATCCGTTACGTCGAGGCAGCTGTGTATTTGTTCGGACGTTTGCGAGTAGGCACTTTGCGAGTAATGGAACGCGCTCGGTGGTGAGGTTTGTCCATCCCGAGCCGTGCGTGCGTGGGCGGCCCCAGGGCTGGGCGAGGACCCCCATAGACCCTGGGATCCGGTGTTGCAAAAAAATGCGCAACATCGCCGAAAAGTCACGACTGGACCCCCGGCCCCAGCTTCCTGCGCCACTCTTCGAGCTGGATCGATCTGTGAGGGTCCCGGGGCCCGAAGTGGCGCGCAAAGGCCCGGCTCGACACAAGCAAGGAGTCGCCGGGATCTCAGGGGAGAGGCCGAGGCCAGCGAGAGGGGCCGCCGCCTCGAGCTTCTCGAGTGGCCGGCTGCCTGGGTCCGGAGGGCGCCGCGCTCCCGCGCGGTCGGCGGAGCGCCCCGGCGGAGCACGCCCCCGTCACGGGCGCGGGCGCGCCCCGGCTGCGGGCGCGGGCGCGGCCCTGCGCGCGCCGCGAGGAGGCGGTCGCAGAGGAGTCGGGGCGCCGAAGCTCGAGGGGTCGACCGAGGCGGGCCGGGGAGGTCGAAGAGGCCCGGGGGATACCGAGCACGGAGGGGGGCCGAGGAGGGAGGGGGGCCGAGGGTCGGAGGGGGCCGAGGATGAAGGGGACCGAGCATCGAAAGGGGCCGAGGATCGAAGAGGGCCGAGGACCGAAGGGGACCAAGGGCCGGGCATCGGAGAAGCCCTCGAGGATCGAAGGTAGGAAGGCCGACCCGCAGCAGGCGGCCTCGCCACGCGCGGCGCCTCGGCGCCTCAGCGCCTCAGCGCGCGGCGCGCCGCGTAGCAGGCCTTGGCGCTCTCGCCGCGGTCGGCCAGGTCCCGCAGCTTCTCCGAGAAGGCGGCGGCGAGCTCCTCCAGCGCGGCGCGCTCCTCCGGCGTGGCAGCGGCCGCCGCGCTCCGGCGCAGCCCCGCGCGCAGGGACGCCAGCTCCTTGCGGGCGCAGACCACGCTCGGCGGCGCCCCGAGAGGGGAGGACTCGGGGTCGAGGTTCGAGCTTCGTGGTTTCCCAGCGTTTGGTCGGTGCCCAGCGGTTTGCCAGCCTCGGGGTGCGGTCCAGCAGCTGCGCCTCGCCAAGAGCGTTCGCGGCGTGCCCGGAATGTCCCGGACAGCCGCCGGAGAGGCCCGAGCAGCGGCCCGAAGAATGGACGGCGAGGGGATCTTTGAGGGGGGCAGGCCTTCTCAGAGGGCGCCGGGGCTTCTCGGGCTGGAGGCCTTCTGAGCCTCCGGAGAAGGCCCACCCCCTCTCTCGCTTCCCTCCTCCTCCTCCTCCTCCTCCTCCTCCTCCTCCTCCTCCTCCTCCTCCTCCTCCTCCTCCTCCTCCTCCTGCAAGAGTGGCCCTGGGTCAGAGTGGCCTTTCGTGCGCAGCTTTCTGGTGGCCGCGGGGGGGCTAAACCCAGGCGCGCAAGGCGCTACTATCGCATCGGGTTCGGCGATCGGGAGGCCCCAGTGGGCCCGCACCAAAGGTCACCCCGGCGAAGGGTCACTCTTCACGTCTAGTCGATTCCCCAATGAGCGCGCCGCCGACCCCATCGCGTCGCGAAAGAAACGCGACGGAAGGTTTTTGACGAGCTTCGTCCGCGCGCAGAGACGCCAGCTCCTGCACAGTGACTGTCAAGGTGGCGACACAAGGGCCACTTCGAGCTCAGGAGCGGCTCTGGCTTTCGGGAAGTTCCTCAAATCCAGGTCGGGCAACCTGTTCGCAGCCGAGGCTCGCCGTGGCCAGAAAACCCCTTTCGTTCCTTCGTCTGCGTCCCTTACGGCAGTACGATGGCTGCAGGCCACAACCGCCCTCGCGTCACAAAAAAAATGACGACGGGAGGTTATGACCACAGCCCACAACCCAAACAAAATTCAAAACAACAAATTGACCCCCAAAACCTTCACACCAAAACGAAAACGGATTTCCGTTTTAATCGCTTTCCCTGCCCCGTGTGGGGCCATTCCTACAGACGGCCCCGTTCTCTGACCCCCGGACAAACCCAAGTTGTGGGCGACTTCTGTGCCAGGCCCTGGGGCCGTCAGAGCACAGCTGGGGATGCAAAGCCGGCCGCGGGGAAGGGATCGAGACCTCTGGGGGTCCACCACGCTGTTCCTAAGACAACGTCGGCAGCAGTCTGGGAGGGTGGGAGAGAGAGACACCAACCAACGACGCCGAGCCTCCATCGGTCTGCCCTGTATTCTGGGCCACCTGGCTCCGCGCATCGCGCCCGGCGATGCGCGACATGCAAATGCCCTCTCGCCCCCCCGCTGCTGCCCTGGAGAGGGGCCCGTGGACACCCTGGACGTCATCTGGAAAACAGACGGGCCAGGTCGCCGAGGCGGATCCCGGCCGCGGCGACAAGGGGGTCCCCGAAGGCCCAGAAGAGGAGGAGGAGGAGGAGGACGAGGACGACGACGACGAGGGGGAGGCGGACGGAGGTCCCCTGAGAGGAGGAGCAGGGAGGCAGGGCAGAGGAGGAAGGCCTCCCTTGCTCGATGACGGCTTCGCGCGGGGCGTGCTCGATGTCACTCTGCTGGGCGGCGCGCGGAAAGCAGTGTGGACCTGGACCCAGGTCTTGCGCGCCACCGCACGGCATCTAGACAACAAAGAGTCAGACGCGGCACGTGTGCGAGACACGAGGCATGCACGCACACGCCCGACAAGGGGAGCCAGGAGGGCCGGGGCGGCGAGGGGCAAGCTGCCAAAGCTGGCGGGGCGAGCGACCGGGGGCGACCCACGCAGAGGGCGCCCGAAACAGACGCGCACACGCATGCCGGCTGGATGCCACCTGCAGGGCGGCGCATGTGCAGCGGGTGCGGCTGCTCGCCGAACGCGTTGCGCACCTCGAGGTAGAGGAAGCCCTCCTGCCCCGTGCAGGTGGCGAGCAGGGCGGCAAGCTTCCCAATCATGGTGGGGTCGCGTTGCTGGGCAAGGACGGCGATCTGCTGCTGGCACTCGGCGGCGGTGTTCAGGCAGGCCCGGCCAACGCGCGGCGCGGCCGTAGTCTCCTCGTCTGGGCGGGGCAGTGGGCAAGGCGAGGGCGGCACGTCGAATGAGACACCGCGCCTCGGCACCCCGATCTCCACAAAGACCGGCCCAGGCAAAGCTTCCAGCATCTGATTTGAAGGGGCCTCAGGGTTGCGCAGCGAGAGCACCAAGACCAGGACTGGCGGACTGTCTGAAGAGCATCCTTTGACAAGATGGCGGGCAACTTTGGGGAATAACCCGGAGGGGACACCATGGGCTGAATAGCGCGTAGACCAACGTAGCCCGACTGATACCCACCCAGAATTTGATGGCGATCATGAGCAGGATTGTGATCGACGCCAGGACGCTGACCAGGGCAGGAGCGGATAAGACCGCCGGGCACCAGGGGCTGAACTGCGCGAAGACCACCTTGGCCTGATTGATCCCCACCCCTAGGGTGAGGGCGGCCAAGAGTACGATTGTGATCGACGGCCAGGATGCTGAACAGGGCCGGAGAGGACAAAGCCGCAGGCTTGACGTCGGCAGTCCAAGGCACGCAACCGACGCTTGCCGCGCAGCCAAGCCTCCTTGCAGCGGCGAGGAGGCGCGGCCTCGACTGGCAGCAGACAGCACCATGCCGGACGGGTTGAGCTCGTGGCTCTCGGCCGGCAGCGCCCGCAGGGAGACGTCCAGTGGGGGCAGCGCGCACTCGCCCGGACCCGGTCTGTGGAAGGGGCGAGCTTCCTTAAAAGGGGGGCGGGTCCAGGCCTCAGGAGGGAGGGAGGAGGGAGGGAGGGAGGAGGAGTGAGAGATCTTCGGAAGCCCTGGAAGAGGTCTCCAGGAAGGTCCCCGGGGCCCCCGAGGCCTTCGGAGGGAGGAGGCGAAGAAGGGCGGGAGAGACGGGCGGCGGAGGGAGGGGGGGACGGAGGAGGAGGAGGAGGAGGAGAAGGAGGAGGAGGAGAAGGAGGGGGAGGAAGAGGAGGAGGAGGAGGAGGAGGCGGAGACGAAGGAGGAGGAGGAGGGAGAGGGGAAGATGATGATGATGATGATGATGCTGATGATGATGATGAGGAGGAGGAGAAGAAGAACGAGGAGGGGATCCTCAACCCTGGCGGCCGAGGAGTGCGTGCCACGGCCGTCGAGGGCGGCCCTTGCGGGGGAGCATAAGAAGGTACCGACGCCACCAGTCCTCAGACCCCTCGCCCCACTCCTCCTCCTCCTCCTCCTGTTCCTCCTCCTCCTCCTCCTTCTCCTACGTCTCCTCGCCCTCCTCCTCCAAGCTCCCTCGTCCCTCTCAGCCTCCCCCTCAATCCACTCATCGCCCCCCTCCACCCCCTCCTTTCTCCTCGCCCTCATCCTCCAGACCCTCCCCCGACAACGACGAACACGACAACGATAACGACGACGACGACGACGACGACGACGACGACGACGACGACGACGACACGTCAAGAAAGCCACATATCGAAGGAAAAGTAGCGATATCGGCGAGTCGCCTCATCCCCTTCTCTGCATCTCCCTCCTCAGAATCCTCCTCCTCTTCCTCGTCCTCGTCCACGATCTCCTCCTCCAAGTTCCCTCATCCCCCTGCTCTTCCTCCCCTTCCTTCCTCCTTCCTCCTTCATCCCCTGCTCGCCCTCCACTTCCACCCCCTCATCCCTTCCCGCCTGTTTCCTTCACCTCCACGTCCAACGACGACGACGACGACGACGACGACGACGACGACGACGACGACGACGACAGCCTCGACGACGACGACGACGACGACGACGACGACGACGACGACGACGACGACGACGACGACGACGACCACGACGACGACGACGACGACGACGACGACGACGTGCCGTGCGGCCAGCCGCACTCGCGCGGAGTCGTGCTTGCGGAGCTGCTCCGCCGCGCCCCGCGCCGGCGGCGCCAGCGGCCGGTCAAGCAGGCCGAGCCGGGCAACGAGGCGCGGCACGGCTTCGTCGCCGAGCCACTCGAAGAGGGGCACCAGACGGCGCGCCTGGGGAGGGCTCGGGCTCTGGCTCGGGCTTAGATCGGGGGTTGCTCAAGGTGATCCTGGCCCAAGGTGCCCCCAGCTTTTCGCTCAGTCTTGGATAGCCTGGGGCCCCTGTGGCTTCGTGAGGGGTGCTCTGGAGGCCGTGGGTGCCTCTTTGGAAATCTCGGGGACACCTTGGGCCAGGGCTCGGGCTCGGGCTTATACAGTACGAGCCCGACCACAAGCAGCCTTCCACAAGAAACCCAGCCCCGAGGCCCCACGACGTCCATTGATTTTTGGTGTGGGAGCGTCGCGCTTTCCATAGCAAAGCCATCGAAACCCAAGAAACCAAGGGCACCCTGGAGGCAAGCAGGGTGTTTCTTGACGTTGGTTTTCTCTGTAGCCCACGCTCAAGATCTCGTGCTCGCGCTCGCGCCCGCGCTCGCGCTCAGGCTCGGGCTCGCGCTCGGGCTCGGAGCCTGGGCTCGGGCGCGGGCACGGGCCCGAGGAGAGGGGTCGCCCCGAATGGGCGCAGAGAGGAGAACACCAGCACGCAAGGGCAGGGGTCCTGAGAGCTCGTCGCCGTCTTCGGGGCACCGGGTCCCTCCACGGGCCCCTGGGACCGTCAGAGAAGGGCCCGAGCTGGTCCCGGGGAACGCCGGGGAGTCTGCGACTCGTTGCCCTCAAGGCGCCTTTCCTTCACGGCGGTGGCTGGATCAGATCAGCCATATCGCGAAACCAGATCACATCGGAGCGTGCGTCGGGTCGGGCTGCGTCGGCACGGAGCCGACATCGGCTCGGATCGGCCGCGCCAGGATGCACAACAGCGCTCGCGCAAGGAACAGGACGCATCGGATCGTTGTCGATGATCCTCAGAACGTGCGTTAGCCCCAACGTGTGTTTGTCCATCGAGGCCCTTCGACACGACGCAGGCGGTGTAATGATCTACTGGCTGGGCTGAAGGGGGTAAACACACGTCCTGAGGATCATCGACGTTGGAATGTCGGAATCGAGTCGAGCGGACGGGATCGAGCGGACTGGAGCCGGTGTCGAATCGGATCGGATCGAAGCGGAGCCTCTTGGCCGCGCCCGACGGGCCCAGCCGCAACGGCGCGGGCACACCCCGGGTAAGGCAGCGGAGCCCCCCTGACCTGGCTCTCCTCACAGGTCCCACCACCAGCAGGGCGAGGAGGGCGAGGAGGAGGAGGAGGAGGAGGAGGAGGAGGAGAAGAGATGACGCCACGGGCTCGTTCTGATGGCGTGCCAGAGAGGAGAGAGAGAGAGGGAAAGAGAGGAGAAGGGGATGGTGAGCTGGATGGAAGGAGGGAAGGAGAGCGGAAGAGAGGGAGGGAGGAAGAAGGAAGGAGGAAGCAAAGAAGGGGCGAGGAGGGAGAAGGAGGAGGAGAAGAAGGCGAAGAGGAGGAAGATCCGAATCGGGAGGATCAGGACGAGAAGCGGCAGCGTGAGAAGAAGCAGGAGGGGCAAGGAGGGAGCGAGGGAGAAGGAGGATGAGGAAGAAGGGGCAGAACGAAAAGAAGGACGACGACTACGAAACGACGACAACGGCGACGACGACGACGACGACGACGACGACGACGACGAGGCTCACGACCACGCTTATGACGACGACCACGACGACGACGACGACGACGACGACGACGACGACGACGACGACGACGACGACGGCGACGACGACGACGACGGCGGCGGCGGCGGCGGCGACGGCGACGGCGACGACGACGACGAGGGCTGGCCTCCCCCTCAAGGAGCCGCTCGACCGCCAGCGGTAACAGCGCCGCCCGCAGCACCTCCGTGCCGCAGCCGCACCCCGGCGTGCCGCAGCCGCACCCGAGCCGCCCGCTCGCGCGCGGGTGCCGCAGCCGCAGCCGCGCTCCAGGGCGGCTGGGGGCCGCAGCGGTGGCGAGGTCGTGGCTCCTCTTCCTCCGCCCCCTTTCTCCTCCTCCTCATCCTCCTCCTCCTCCTCCGCCGCCGTTGCCGCCTCCGCCGCATCCGGTGGTATGTTGCACCACGTGCATCACGTCATGTATGATGCCAGCGAAGAGGCTCATTTGATGCTGCACCTCGAACCGTGAACGGGTCTTGCAACGATTCCGGGGAAAAATACAATACAAATAGCACTTTGCACCGAAATCTGGGCCATGCGCGGACGCCCCGCGACCTCTTTGCATTGGGACGGCGGAGGGCGGACATCTGTTCTGCTGCGTCCAGGCCAACCGTGCCTTTCAACAAGAAGCTACAAAATGCACTTTGCCACGGATGGCGGGAGGGGGGCGGAATACTGCCTACTGTGTACAGGCCCACCATCCATGTCCAAAACAAGTACAAATGGCTTGAGAGTGCGCACCCACACGCACGATACACAATGCCATCAACCTGCCGTCACTTTGCATTGGTTTTTGACAGGGATGGTGGGTGGGTCGACAGAATATTGTCCAATGTGGCGCACCTGGCATGTGCGGCGCACCTCCCAGATTTCGCGCACATGGCTGGCGTGTGCAGTTATTGACGGTCGTCGATGACGGCCCCCGCCTATGCTGAGACACGGCTGTTAAGTTCTGTAGTGGGAGGGCGGGTGGGCGTGAGCGACATAGCTTGCGGCGTTTTCACTGGGACCTTGACCCCACCCCCATCCCCCCACGCCCCGTCGGGAGCCTCAAAACGGGGGACAATGCAAACGGGGGTCAGCCCGAGCGCTGGATCTTGCAGGATCCTGCAAAGACAGGGTTGCATCGACCTGGGCTAGCGCGCAGGGTCCTGCAGGATCCTCCCGAAGGCTGCAAGATCCTCCAGAGCCCGACACACCCAAGCCTGCAGTGACCCAGGTCAGTAGATCTCCGACCCCTCCTCCAGCTCCAAGGGCCGAGGGGGGAGCCGAACCTCGCTGCCCCCCAGGGCCCCGAGCTGCCCCCGGGGCTGGTGAAGCACGTCCGCCGCCGCCGCGGCGGGAAGCCTCCTGCCATCCGAGTCCTCGAGCAGCCCCGCCAGGTGCGGGCGGGCGGCGGCCGCGGTCATGTGCCCCAGCGCCTCGCGCGCACAGCCAGCCACCTCTGCATCGCTTTCGAGCAGGTCGCGCGCCTGCACGAAGGACAGCAGCTGCAGCGTCACGCCACCGGCGCAGATCTCGAGGGAGCCGACGAGCTCGCCGTCCTGGAGCACCCGGCCGCCAAGCACCAGCCGCTGCCAGCGCGGCGGCGACGACGGGCGCAGCTCAAAGAGGCGCTGCTTCACCTGCTCTGCGCGCAGTTTCGGTTATTTCGAAGGGACGCCCAGTCTCGACAACGGCAACCCGCCCTGGCGTTTTTGTTTTCCTTACGAGGGACTCGTGGATGCGTATCGTCACCACGGCTGCATCCGCCTTGAAAAACATGCCAGGGTGGACCCCTGGCAGGGTCGGGGAACCGATTTTGAGCAGACTCGGGCCGGGCGGGAAAGCCGCCGTTGCCTCAACAAGCCCTCCTGCGATGTCTTGTTGCAGGAGGAGGAGGAGGAGGAGGAGGAGGAGAAAGAGGAGGAGGAGGAGGAGGAGGAGGAGGCGACTGGGAGCAGACATCCCGGCGGCCACACAACCTCAGCGGGGCACGCGCGGGCAGGGAACCTCTGGCCTCCACTGGCGCGCACAACCCGAAACGAGAAATCGGCATCTCCAGTGCAAGCCAATGTCATGCCAATCTTTCGCGCACGTTCTATGCAGGGCAATCCTCGCAGGCGCCGCTCCGCAACTGCAGCGCGCGGGTGGCATCTCCGGTCCTGTGGAACCGAAGGTATGTGGGATGCTGGCCGCACCGTGGACGCCTGACACGACCCCCAAAGCTGCACCGCGTGGCATGCCAGCCGCACCGTGCACCCAGCACCACCCTGCCCTGCGCGCCGTAGCTTTAAGTCAGCGGCGCAGAGGGTCCTCAAGCGCGGGCAGCAGACGGAAGTGCGAATTGCGATCGAGCGCAGCCGAAAGCACAGTGAACGAGACGTCGAACACTGGGATGCAAACCGTGGGTGGTGAACCAAAGGGCGCACGCTGCGCGCCGGGGCACGCAGTCCTGGGGGTGCCGGGAGAGGGCGCGGAGGCCCTGCCGGCGGCGGGGGTCGGCCTAGCCCACGTCGCCGCACGGAGCCGCGCGTGCCTTCGGCCCGCGGCGGCTGTCCGCGGCAGGGGTCGGTCCAGAGGGCCGTCGGCAGGGGCGGCGGCGCCGCCCCCACCACCAAGGGCCTGTCATGTGGAGCTCGGAGTGCAGGACGAGGGCGTCAAGGATCGGGGGTCGAGGACCCAGGTTCTCGGACGCTCTGGGCGCTCTTCGGGCCGAGGGGGGCCTCCGGAGGACCTCCGGAGGACCTCCAAGAGGCCTCCGGGGAACGTCGAAGGCCTCCAGTCGTGAGCGCACACACACACACACATACATACATCGGTCCTGACCTGCCCGTCCTGGGCCCAAGATCTGCGTGTTACGCCCACCCGGCCTGGCCAGGAAGGCATGCACGCAGATCCCAGGCCCAGGGTGGACGTTGCCAAGGTCGGCGTAGGTGTATCAGCCACCGTCAAAGTGCATTGGTTCTATTTTATCCCAAAAACAAACAAACAACAACGAGCAACAGCAACAGCAACAGCAACAGCAACAGCAACAGCAACAGCAGCAGCAGCAGCAGCAAGAACAGCAACAACAACAACAACAACAACAACAATAACAACAACAACAACAACAACAACAACAACAACAACAACAACAACAACAACAACAACCACAATCACAACCACAACAACCACAACAACAACCACAACAACAACAAACAAAAACAAACAAACATAAACAAACACAAACAAAACAAACAAACATACAAACAAAAACAAACAAACACACCAACAAACAAAAAAAAAAAAAAAAAAATGTTAAGACTGTTCGCTCTGACGGACACGCGTGTCTTGCATTCTGCAAACCCCAACACTCGATACCCGCCCACTTCGTCTTCGATTGCACCCCCTTTCGGGGGGGAATATCCACTTTGCCGGCCACTGACTGAAGTGCGAGGAAATCTCGAGCGAGAGCGCCGTTCCTGAATTCGGGGGGCTGTCTGGCCAGGGGTTCCTTGTCGCCGTGTCTGGGCCCCCGCCAACTTGCCTGAATTACGAGAACCTTTCGAGCGAGAGCGCCACTTTTGAGTTCGGGGGCCTCTCTGGCAAGGGCCTTTGCGAATAAATCATCCGGAAATACGAACGGGAGCCCTTGTCATCGCAGCTGGGCCTCCGCCGACTTAACCGAATTGCGATGAAGTCTCAAGCGAGAGCGCCGTTCATGAGTTCGGGGGCTTTCCGGGCCAGGGGCTCTCGGAGTAAATCGTGAAGAAGTATCGAGCAGGAGCCCTTGTCGTCGCGGCTGGGCCTCCGCCAACTTAACCGGTTTGCTAAGACGTCTCGAACGCGAGCGCCGTTCCTGAGTTCGGGCGCATCCCTGGCCAGGGTGTCTTGGGATAAATTGTGAGGAAGTATCGAGCGAGAGTCGTTATCGTCGTAGCAACGCCTCCACGGGCCCAGTTCTACACTCAAGCCAACGCTCATGCAGGAGTCCTTGCTTACAGAAAAGATGTAACCGGCTTCAAGGCCAGAGCGCCCAGAACCGGTTCCGGATATCAAAAAATATTATTGTGTAGATGTAGATATTCTCAACTCAACTCAACACAACACAACAACAACAACAACCACCACCACCACCACCACCACCACCACAACAACAACAACAACAACAACAACAACAACAACAACAAGAACAACAAGAACAACAACAACAACAACAACAACAACAATTACAACTGTTACAACAATACCAACAACAACAACAATCGTTGTAAGACTGTTCGCTCTTATCTGCTCGAATGTCCGTTGACGCGTAGTTCCCGAACCCTCGATACCCGCCCTCTTCGTCTTCGATCGTACCCCTTTTGGAGGGTATACCTTTCTTCCCTGCAGGCCAGGCCCCGGCAAGCGGCGGGGCGGCCGCGGACCGTCGGCCTGGCCAGCGGCAGCGCTGATCGGCGGCAACCCGACCCCAAGGGGGACGGACAGGGGACCGACCACGACGACGACGACGTCGTCGACGACGACGACGGCGACGACGACGACGAGCGAAAACGAGAGCGAGAGAGAGAACGACAGCAGGGCCACGAAAGGCACGTAGGCCACGAAGGGCGACGGCGGGGACACGAAGGGAATGCGTATGGGGCCACGAAGAGCGCGAACGAGCGGGGGCCACGAAGAGCAGATAATAGGGCCACGGAAGGCAACGACGGGGCCACTGAGGGAAGCAACGGGGCCACGTAGGACAGCGAGGGGGCCACAAAAGGCGACAGCGGGGCCACGAAGGGCATGCACATGGGGCCACGACGGGCGCGAACGAGCAGGGGTCACGAAGGGCACACGTATATTGGGCCGCGGAAGGCAAGGACGGGGCCACTAAGGGCAGCAACGGGGCCACGAAGGGCAGCGAGGGGGCCACGAAGGGCGACAGCGGGGCCACAAAGTGCATGCATATGGGGCCACGACAGGCGCGGACGAGAGGGGGCCACGAAGGGCATACATATGTGGGACCACGAAGGGCAGCGAGGGGGCCACGAAGGGCTGCAACGGGGCCACGAAGGGTAGCGAGGGGGCCACGAAGGGCTGCAACGGGGCCGCGAAGAACAGCGAGGGGGTCACGAGGGAATGCAACGGGGCCACGGAGGGCAGCGAAGGGGCCACGAAAGGCTGCAACGGGGCCACGACGGGCAGCAAGGGGGCCACGAAGGGCTGCAACGGGGCCACGAAGGGCAGCGAGGGGGCCACGAAGGGCTGCAGCGGGGCCATGAAGGGCAGCGGAGGGGGCCACTAAGGGCTGCGATGGGGCCACGAAGGACAACGAGGGGGCCACAACGGGCTGCAACGGGGCCACGAATGGCCGCGAGAGGGCCACGAAGGGCTGCAACGGGGCCACGAAGGGCAGCAAGGGGGCAACGAAGGGCTGCACCCGATTCCTAAATAATGTGTGAGGGAGTCGTAGGCGTCAGCGCGACTCCTGGGCGCCTGAGTGTCGGGAGCGCGGCGCTATTCTTGCGTAAAGTGCAAGCACGTATCCAGCGAGAGCGCGACTCCAGAGCGCCGAGAGAGCGAGTCCTCAATAAATTGTAAAGAAGTCCCAAGAGAGAGCGCGACTCCTGAATAAAATGCCAGGAAATCTCAGGCTGGAGCGGGTGCCCTGGCTAAATTGTGACGAAGTCTCAAGCGGGAGCCGCTGTTGTGGTAACCCGGGGGCCAGGGGCCCAGTTTGAGCGTCAAGACATTCCCTGATAGAAAAACCAAGTGCGAGCGCAGGGAGGGGCACTTCAATTGAAAAACAATGCGAATGAAAGTTCAACGGTTATTATAAGACTGTTCGCTCTTACTTGCCCGTGTCATTCAAAACGAGTTCCCCACACTCTTGATACCCGCCCTTTTTGTCTTCGGTCACACCCCCTTTGGGGGGATGATTTCTCTTTGCGGGGGGCGGCGGGCTTACACAGGCGGGCAAACCTGAACGGGCGGACAATCCTTCGTGGGCGTACATGTGCCCGCCATTGGAATTGGTGTGGGCCCGGCAAAAAGAAGAGGGGGAGAACGAGGGAGAGTGGGAGGAAGGGAGGGGGAGGGACGAAGGAAGATGGAAAACGCCAGGAGAGAAGGAGCGAAGAGGGGGGCGGCTGATTAGAGGCAGAGAGAGAAAGAGAGAGAACGACAGATAAGAGAGGTAGAGAAAGAGAGAGAGAGAGGGGAGCGAGAGAAAGAACGAGGGAGGGAGGAGGCAGGAGAGGGGAGGGAGAAGGAACGAGGGAGAGGAGGGAGAGGGGATGGGGCAGAGAGGCATCAGGATGAGGGAAGAAAGGAGGGAGAGAGAGAGAGAGAGAGAGAAAGGAGGAGAGGAGGGAGGAGGGAGGAGGGAGAGGGAGGAGGAGCAGGAAGGTAAGAGCGTGAACGTTCGAGGAAATCCTAGGCGAAAGCGCCGTTCCTGAAGGAAGTCCTGGGCGGGAGCCCACGATGGGCGGGCGACCCCCTGACGGGCGGGTCGGGCGGGTGGGACATTCAAGCGGGTTGACTGAGTATGGCGAGAGCGCGATTACTAAGTAAATTATAACGGCGTCCTTGGCGCAGCCTGTTTCCTGAGCGTCGAAAGCACGATGTCTGAATAAATTGCATGGAAGTCACAGGCGAGAGCGCAATTCCTGAATAAAATGTGAGGCGTTCTCTGGCGGGAGCGGGGGCCTTGATTGAATTGCGACGACGTCTTGACTCAATTGCGAGGAAGTCTCAAAAATGGAGCGCCGTTCCTGAGTAAATTGTGAGGAAGTCTCACATGGGAGCGGAGGTCCTGACTAAATTGCAAGGAAGTCACAGGCGGGAGCACCGATCCTGAGTAAATCGTGAAGAAGTCTCAGGAGCGGGGGTCCTGAGTAAATTTGGAGGAAATCTCAAGCGAAAAACATTGTTGTTGTAATCTGGGGGGGGCCAGGGGCCCAATTTGAGCATCAAGACGTTCCCTGTCAAAAAACAAGGTGCGAGCGTCGAGGGGCACACATCGATTGCAAAAAAATATGCACCGGTGGGGGGATCAACAATAACTGTTCTTCAGAAATGAGAGTTCAACAACAACAACAACAACAACAACAACAACAACAACAACAACAACAACAACAACAACAACAACAACCACAACAGCAGCATCAACAGCATCAACGACAACAACAACAACAAAATCAACAACAGCAGCAGCTGCAACAACAACAACGACAGGAGCAACAACAACAACAGCAACAACAGCGGCAACAACAACAACGACGACGACGACGACGATGACGACGACGACGACAACATCAACAAGAAACGACAATAAGTGTAAGCACGTGTGTCTTACATTCTGTATACCCAAACCTCGATACCCGCCCACTTCGTCTTCGATCGCACCCACTTACGGAGGGAATATCTTCCTTGTCGGCCACTGACTGAAGTGCGAGGAAATCTCGAGCGAGAGCGCCGTTCCTGAATTCGGGGGCCTCTCTGGCCAGGGGCTCCCGGAATACATGTGGAGAAACATCGAACGGGAACCCTTTTCGCCGTGTCTGGGCCCCCACCAGTTTGACCGAATCACGAAAGTCTCGAGCAAAAGAGCCACTCTTGAGTTCGGGGGCCTATCTGGCAAGGGCCTTTGCGAATACATCTTGAGGAAGTATGAAACGAAAGCCCTTGTCGTCGTAGTTGGGCCTCAACCAGCTTGATTGAGTCGCGAGACAGTCTCGAGCGAGAGCGCCGTTCCTGAGTTCGGGGGCATTCCTGGCCAGGGGCTCTCGGAGCAAATCGCGAGGAGGTATCGAGCAGGAGCCCTTGGCTGGGCCTCCGCCAACTAGATTGAATTGCGAGGAAATCTCGAGTGAGAGTGCCGTTCCTGAGTTCGGGGGCCTCTTTGGCCATGGTGTCTCGGGGTAAATTGTGAGGAAGTATCGAGCGGAAGTCGTTGTCGTCGTAGCCAGGCCTCCAAGAACCCACATCTACACGCAAGCCAACGCTGGAGCGGGAGCCTCTGTTTTCAGGAAAATGTAGCCGACATCGTGGCCAGAGCGCGCGGAACCGTTTCCAGAGATTGACAGCACTTATTCTCTAGAAATGAATATTCCACAACAATCACAACAACAACAACAACAACAACAACAGCAACAACAATCATTTTACCCGAACGCGTGGTGTTCTCCCCAGTGCCAGGGTTTTCATACGACACCAGGCAATACCCCCACTTCGTGGGGGGGCATTACAAGCTCTACCAAATATCCAAACGACTCTTCGCGACCACCCAAACCCAGCTTCCCGCCCTATGACGTTGGGACACTTCACTTCGTGGCGTGCGGACGACCGTGGCTACTACACTGGCGTGGGGTACACACCCACAGAACTTGGTCACTTATTCGGAGCAGGTGGAAATTTTGAAAAGTCGTGCAGGTGTTTTTCGAGGACCTACGGTGCGATTCGTGTGATTTTATGATGCGCGGTGCTAAAATTCTTAAGAACCCAATGGTTTTTGGAGATTTCGGCGTGCGCGCGCGAAGAAAAAACGAATGTGTCCCGCATGGTATTATTTGACAGGGATGATGGCCCTGGCAGGTGCGCAACCGTTGTCGCAGAAGTTCGAAAAAGTTGCTCGCAAAAGCCCGTTTGACAGAAATGTTTAAAAAGTGTTGGGTTTCCTACGAATCCGCAAGAGCGCGCGGGATGAGATTTTGACATTTTTTTGTTGAAAAACCATTGGTTTTTTGATGTTTTTATGTTAAAATCGCTTCCGAACACTAAGCTTTTGGAAGGATTTCGTCTTGCGCGCGCGAATGTCCACTTTACCTTATTTTTTGCAAGGGATTCTTGAAATTTGATTATATTAGAACAAGAAATGTCATTTTATAGTGTTTTTTGCAAGGGAAAACGGATTACAACAAAACAACCGGATCTTGATCACCTCGAATTACCTGAGGCTTCCTCACGAAAATGATGAAAACGTGGCTGCGGCCTAGGCGCGGCGGGGGGGGCGCGCACCAGGGGGCCCAACAATAATTATTCTTTAGAATTAATAATGTTCAACAGCTACAGCAACAATAACAACAACAGCAACAGCAACCACAATCCAAAAAAAAACATCCACCACAACCACAACAACCACAACGACAACAACAACAACAACAACAACCATAATAACGATAACAAGAACAACAACAAAACCAGCACCAACAACAACAACAATAACCACAACGACAACCACTAGAACAACAACACGACGGCTGCGGCGAGCCGCTTCGCCTTGGATGTCGAGCCTCGCCACTCGCTCTTGCCCAGTGGCGGGTGCGTGGCGGATTGACGACCTCGAAGGGGCCCTGGGACACACAAATAAATAGACACAAATAACAGGATTCCCCATGCTTTCCCATATGTTCTGGGTTGTTGTCTTCCCCCCCCACTTCCCATATGTTCCCATATTTTCCTGGGAATCGACGATTCATTGCATCTGTGCGTTTTTCCCTTCCTGAGACCTAGCGGATCACAACGCTTTTACTGTGGGTGCTTTTCAACTCAGGACGGCATTGGGGAAGAATCCGACGGACGCGAGACGAGCTCAAGACGGCTCAAGAAAGCCCCAAAAGACGGCACGGGCGGCTCCACGACGGCCTGAGAAGAGAAGCCCCCAGCACGACCCAAGACGGCCCCTAGCCCCATCAACACGTCCCCGAGGGGCTGAAGAACGAGAGAGGAGGATGGAGGAGAACAAAACTGAGTACAAGGCACGGGTATACCAGCTAAAAAACATTGCGCTGAACTGAGGCGGGCCTTGAACTCATCGTCCTCCTCTTCCTCCTCCTCCTCCTCCTCCTCCTCCTCCTCCTCATCATCATCATCATCATCATCATCATCATCATCAGCATCAGCATCAGCATCAGCATCATCATCATCATCATCATCATCATCAGCATCAGCATCAGCATCAGCATCAGCATCATCATCCTCATCCTCATCCTCATCCTCATCATCATCATCATCATCATCATCATCATCATCATCATCATCATCCTGCTCCTCATCCTCCTTCTCCTCCTCATCCTCCCCCTCCTCTTCCTCATCTAGAGGCCTGCCAAATGGGGCTTGAGCAGATGGGGCCTGGAATCGCTCCGCATCGCCGATTTACCGGCGATGCATCGGCCACGTCGGGATGGATAAAACCGGGTTCCACATCGCCCCGCATTTCGGGGGCATTGGCGACAGAAGACGACCCCATGTCCCACTTGGGATGCGAACGATCTCATGATACGATCGCTTTAGGACACGCTCTGAGAATTCCGTCGTGTATGGCGGCCCTCGTCTCTGAAGTCCGTCCGACCAAATTGAAACCCTGGAACCTTCTCCTCTTCCTTCTCCTCCTCCTCTTCCTCCTTCTCCTCCTCCTCCTCCTCCTCCTACTCCTACTCCTCCTCCTCCTCCTCCTCCTCCTCCTCCTCATCATCATCATCATCATCCTCACCCTCACCCTCACCCTCATCCTCATCCTCATCCTCATCCTCATCATCATCGTCATCCTCATCCTCATCCTCATACTCATCCTCATCCTCATCCTCATCCTCATCATCATCATCATCAGCATCATCATCATCATCATCATCATCATCATCATCATCATCATCATCATCATCATCATCATCATCAGGGTCCTCCTCCTTAACCTCCTCCTCCTCCGCCTCCTCCTCATCCTCATCCTTCACCTCCTCCACCTCCTCCTCCTCCACCGTCCGACCACATTGAAACCCTGGAAACTCTGGCTCATCTGACGTCTGATTGAGGCCCCATTGCCTCTCCGCCGCGGGCAGCCAGGAGGGCCGGCGCCCCCCGCCCGCACCGCCGACGGCGCCGGGGCCCCGGGACCTCTCCGAGGGGTGCCCTCGGGAAGAATCTCGGGGAGGATCCGGCCGTGTCGACGAGAGGCCCCCCCTGGCAGGGCAAAAAAAACGAGAAACGCACGAAAGAACTCGACTCGACCCTCGAGCCTCGAGAGCATCTGGGGCCAGCTAGCGTCCCCCGATCACCCCGCGGACGGTGTCGGAGCTCTGCACGACCACGTCCACGATGACGCTGCCGGACAGTCGGCGGCGGCAGCAGGGACGGATAGCCCAGGGGGCGAGAGTGACACGTATCCTGGTGCTACCGACCAGATGCTGGACAACGCTCGACAACGAATACGTGCAGTGCGTCTTTCCATGTCAGCCCTGGACCCCCGAATCCCACCAGCCCTCTGGGCGTAGGTGCTCTAGGGCGGCTCCTCTTCCAACCCCCTTCTGCCCCCTTCGGAGGGGGGTACCCTCGCCCTACCCCCTCCCCTGGACCTGGACGGGGGGTTCTGCGAACGGTCAGGGCGTCAAAACAACCTCGGCGAGGAAGCCAAAATCATTGGTTTTACTTTGGTTTTGGCCCCGCTTTGGCCTCTTGGGGGGGGGGGCAAGGCTAATTGCCACCCCCCCCATTCTTTGATCGATTTCCTCCAAGATGACCCCAGGAAGCGCCCAGGAAGCCCAAAGAGGTCCCAAGATGGCCCCAAGATGGCCTCAATAGGCCCCCAAGAGGCCTCCAGGAGGCCCCTAAGAGGACCACAAGCGGCCCCAAGAGGCCCCCCCGAAGCACCCAAGACGCCCAAGAGCCCCCCAGGACCGCCAAAGAGACCCCCAAGACATCCCAAGAGGCCACCAAGAAGCGCCCAAGAGATACCCCAAGAGGCTCCGAAAGGCATCCAAGAGACCTCTGGCCCTTTTGCTTGCCCTCCTCCTCCTGTTCCTCCTGCCTGTTCCTACTCCTTCTCTTCCTCCTCCAACTCATCCTCCTCCTCCTTTTCATCCTCCTCCTCCTCGTCCTCCTCCTCCTCATCCTATTCATCCTCCTTCTCCCCACTCCCTCATCCATCCATCCAGCCTCCTCCTTCTCGTCCTCCCTGTTTCGCACGGTTGGGCCGTCCCCCTCGTTGCTCCCGCATTTCCCTGATCACCTCAATTCGCCTGGACATCGTTTCTGGATGGGTTGGTGGGTACACTTTTTTGCTCGCAACCGCTAGCGGGCAGCCGCGCGGCGTCAACAGTCGAAAGAAGCCAGGCCCACGTGCAGGGCGAGCGATGGTGGGTATATTTTTTTTGACTTGCGGCTCCAAGGACGATTCCAGAGAGCGGGTCGTATCAAGCATGGGAAGGCACGCAAGATAATTGCCAGCGGGCCAAAAGCCAACGCCGGAGTGCAATTAGCGAATGCACGCAGCGGCATTCCAGAGAGCGGGCCGAACCGAGAAGAGGCAGCACGCAAGAAAATTGCCAGCGGGCCAAATGCCGACGCTGGAGAGCACAGGCGCCAGAGAGCGCGGGGGGGAAATAGCACACAGACCGCGGCCCCAAGGACGAGCCCCGAGAGCGGGCCGGAACTGATTGCCAGCGGGCCAAAGCCAACGCCGGAGAGCACCGGTGCCAGAGAAGGCGTGGCGAGGATGGTGGGTATACTTTTGATCTGCGGCTCCAAGGACGATTCCAGAGAGCGGATGAATATGGTGGGTATACGCGAAGCGTCTACAATGCGTGATCGCTTTCACAGCGTGGGTCCCCAGAACTCGCGGCCCCATCTCCAGGGGCAGCTACATATCCTGAGTTGTTCTCTTGACGGCAACATCCAGAGTCGTTCTTCTTACAGCCAGAGTGGCCCTGCAAGTATAGGCCTCCTGGATGAGGTCCGAGTAGATAGGGTCGAAAAATCGCGACGCATCGCCGATGCATCGGCGATGCATCGGCGATGCGGCGCGATCCTCCGACCCCATCTACTTCGACTCCATTTGATTGGGAGGCCTAAGGAAAGGGGCCTCCTCGTCCAAGAATGATACTCCTCCTCATCATCATCATCATCATCATCATCATCATCATCATCATCATCATCATCATCATCATCATCATCATCATCATCATCATCATCATCATCATCATCATCATCATCATCATCATCATCATCATCATCATCATCATCATCCTACTCCTCCTCCTCCTCCTCCACCTCCTCCTTTTCTTCCTCCTCCTCCTCCTCCTCCTCCTCCTCCTCCTCCGCCTCCTCCTCCTCCGCCTCCTCCTCCTCTAGAGAGGCCCCCCATCTCGCCCACCCACCCCCAGACGCCAAAGACGGCCAAAGGCCTCTCGCCGCGCGTGCCCCACGGCGCTCGAAGGGGGGCGGGGCTGGGCCGCCCCTGCTGCAGCCCCCGCGAGACAGCCCGATCACAGTCAGGGCTACACCGCCGTCGCTGGGCTCCGCCTCCGCCGAAGCCTCTCCGCTCAGGGACGCCATCGCGCCCTAGAAGAAGAAACAACGCATAAGCATGAACTGTTGGCGCTCCGCGCGGATTTCTCGGATCTGCGCTGGACCCTCTTCCCTGGCGGGGCGCCGCCGGATGTGCCGCCAGCGGGGCCCAACGCGGATCCAAGAAATCCGAGCGGAGCGCCAAGAGTTTATATTTATGGCGTTTATTCCTCTTCTACCCCACCCCCCCGGGGAACTTTCCGCCAGCGGGCGCGGCCTGAGGCCAATTACGGCCTCTTCACCCTCCCCAAACTGTTGTCCTTCTGCTTTTCCCTCCTCTTTTTCCTCCTCCTCCTCCTCCTCCTCCTCCTCCTCCTCCTCCTCCTCCTCCTCCTCCTCCTCCTCCAGCTCCTCTCCTC
>CAUYUJ010014189.1:0-52500 GCA_963575745.1 Prorocentrum cordatum | reverse complement strand
TCGTGCATATCGACCGAGCTCAGGGACCACCCCCTGCGCACCCCCTGTGGTGTCGAGAAAGTGCCACGCCTGCTGTGTTGGACGACCGTCGTCCATAGCGGCGAGCTCAGGGACCACCCCCTGCGCACCCCCTATGGTGTCGAGAAAGTGCCACGCCTGCTGTGCCTGGACGACCGTCGTGCATAGCGGCGAGCTCAGGGACCACCCCCTGCACACCCCCTATGGTGTCGAGAAAAGCCACGCCTGCTGTGCCTGGACGACCGTCGTGCATAGCGGCCGAGCTCAGGGACCACCCCCTGCACCCCCTATGGTGTCGAGAAAGTGCCGCCTGCTGTGTGACCGAGAGCTCAGGGACCACCCCCTGCGCACCCCCTGTGGTGTCGAGAAAATGCACGCCTGCTGTGCCTGGACGACCGTCGTGCATAGCGGCCGCGCTCAGGGACCACCCCCTGCGCACCCCCCTGTGGTGTCAAGAAAGTGCCACGCCTGCTATGCCTGGACGACCGTCGTGCATAGCAGCCGAGCTCAGGGACCACCCCCTGCGCACCCCCTCTGGTGTCGGGAAAGTGCCACGCCTGCTGCGCCTGGACGACCGTCGTGCGTATCGACCGAGCTCAGGGACCACCCCCTGCGCACCCCCTGTGGCGTCGAGAAAGTGCCACGCCTGCTGTGCTTGGACGACCGTCTTCCATAGCGGCGAGCTCAGGGACCACCCCCTGCGCACCCCCCTATGGTGTCGAGAAAGTGCCACGCCTGCTATGCCTGGACGACCGTCGTGCATAGCGGCGAGCTCAGGGACCACCCCCTGCGCACCCCCACACACACAGGACAGCTTTCCTGGCGGGCCCTCGCACGCTCTCGTGAAGCGCTTCTGGAGCTCTTGGGGGCCCCCCTGCAGCGCTTCTGAAGCGCTGCCATGAACGCTTTCACGCGAGCCTGCACGCGCGCAGGCACCGCTTGCCGGAAGCTCTCCTGGACGGGCTGCGGCCTCAGGCGAATCGCTGCGGGGAACGTAGACCGCCGTGAAGGAGCTACTGCCAGGCACCACCACCGTCCGGCTTCTGATCTGAACCCTCTAGCTCTCAGAGAGCCCCCCAGGAAAAAATCACCAAAACGTCCGTCGAGATTTTTCTTGCCAACTAGCTCTCGAGCGCCCCGGAATTACTCTTAAGCTTTCAGCAGCTAGCTAAGGGAAGCTCCACGAGTTACAGGCGCCCCGGGACACGCTGCAGAACCCGGAGGGGCACAGAAGGGAACTGGGGCAGGCGGTGAACTGTCAACCTGGTCACCGCCGGGAACCTTGCAGAGCTCTTTGCACGCGTAAGAGTGTTTAGATTCAAAGCAGACAGCTTATTCGAGCATTTCTAGAGAAACGTCAATGTTTATGTTTTGTTCTGAACTTCGCGTGGGTCGCTCCTAATTTTTCGATAGTAATACTGGCTCTAGAAATCTGAGATGCTCCAGGAACAAACTTTATATCCCAATGCTCGGCGTAAAAATCTGCTTTCTCAAAATGAATGATGAAATATCTTTCAAATACTGGGGTTGGCGGTAAGCCGTCAACCTGGTAACCGCCGGGAACCTCGTAGAGCTCTTTCCTTGCACAGCGCTCCTCGGACCACATGAAGAAAGCTTCTGGGGCGAGATACGAAAAACTCGAAAACCACGTTTTTATGTTTTTATCCAAAGACGGTTCCCCCAAGTGTTTTGATAGTAATACTGCAGCTACGGACTTGAAGATATATTGGCGGACGCGGCATAACCCACTACAGGTGCGAGAAATACCGCTTCTCAAAACGAATGTTCAAATCTCTCCGAAAGTTCGCTCAACCGACCCAAAGTTCACACATTGTCCGCCCGGGCCGGGTGGGTCAACTGGAAGCCGGCGGTAAACCGTGAACCAGGTTACCGCCGGGAGCCTCGTAGAGCTCTTGCCTGGCGCTGCTTGGAACACGTGGGGGAAGCGTTCTTACGCGCGAACTGCAAAAAAAATAAAATTTGTGATTTTTCTGTTCTTCCCCAAGTCGGTTCCCCCAAGTGTTTTGATAGTAATACTGCAGCTGCAGACCTGAGAATTTGACTGGCGGACGCGGAATAACCCACTACAGGTGCGAAAAATACTGGTTCTCAAAACGAATATTCAAATCTCTCAGAAAGTTCGACCAACCGACCCAAAGTTCACACATTGTCCGCCCGGGCCGGCTGGATCAACTAGCTGCACCCCGCGCCGGAATTCCTCTAGCTCATCGATGCCGAAGAGCTCTACGAGGTACTAGCTGCACCCCGCGCCGGAATTCCTCTAGCTCATCGATGCGGAAGAGCTCTACGAGGTACTAGCTCCACCCCGCGCCGGAATTCCTCTAGCTCATCGACAACGAAGAGCTCTACGAGGCACTGGCGCCGGCGGTGAACCGTGAACCTGGTCACCGCCGGCAACCTCGTAGATCTCCTTTCACGCGTGAGAGAGCTCAGAGTCTTCTGGAGGCATTTCTCGAAAAAATCAACATTGATTCTTTTCATGTCGAAATGAAGTTTTTGGTTCCGCCAAGTGTTTCGGTAGTGAAACCGCGCCTAGAGAGCTCATATTAAGACGAAGAGGCTCTCATAACCTTTTACAGGTGCGGAAAATCTGCTTTCACAAAATAAATGGTCAAATATCCTACAAATATTCGCAAAACCACCCAAAAGTTGCCACTTTGTCCTTCCTGGTCGGGTCGACCAATGGGATCCGGCGGTAAACCGTCAACCAAGTTTTTTTGCGTCTTTTGCGAAGGCCGGTTCGAGCTCCCATGGGAGCAGGCCTAAACACAAAGAACCTAAGCAGCGAAGCTGCAAAGATTAAGTACAAGTGCACAAACAGCGAAGCTGTACAGGAATGCACAAGTATACAATACACGAGAATGCGACTCAAAGATTGATGGAAGCAAAGCAGTGCGAGACCATGCAGTAACCACATATAGCGATTACCGTCTCAGCACCAGTGAAAATAAAAGCAGTGAGAGACCATACAGTAACCACTGGTTTATACAGCAACCAGGTTACCGCCGGGAGCCTCGTAGAGCTCTTTTCTCGCACGGCGTTGCTCGGAACACATGGGGGAAGCTTTTCTGAGCGCGAGCTGAAAAACTCGAAAATGTGTTTTTCCGTTTTCATCGAAAGTCGGTTCCCCAAAGTGTTTCGATACTAATATTGCAGTTACAGACCTGAGAATGCACAGGCGTGCGCAGCACAACCCACTACAGGTGCGAAAAATACCAGTTCTCCAAACGAATGTTCAAACTGGGCGCCGGCGGTAAACCGTCAACCTTTCTTACCACCGGGGGACTCTTAGAGCTTCCTGAGCATGAATAATCTCGAAAAACATTGCAGAGAACGAACAGTTGTTCAGCCTGAGCGATTCCAGACCTCTCGATGCAACAGCCGAACGCCTCTGATGCTTCTGGATCGTTTTCTGTGCGCACGAGCTCTGTAGCTCTCCTACAGCCCGAGTTACGTGCGAAAATCGACAGGAACTCTCAAGATGACCCGAACAATGTGAATAGCTTCGCGAACCTAGCTCGAGTATCAGACCGAGTTCAGACCTCTGAATGCGACAGCTGGACCTGCCTGATCCAAATCGGTTCCTTTGCTTACCAGCCCTGTAGCCCCCCTACAACCCGAGTTGAGTGCAGAAAACCGACAGCACCCCTCAAGATGACTCGAACAATACGAATAGTTTCGCGCACCTAGCTCGGGCAGAAGACCGAGTTTCGAGCTCTGGATTCAACAGACGAACGCGCCTGATGATTCTGAATCGATTGCTGTGAGTATGAGCTCTGTAGCTGTCCTATAGCTCGAGTTAAGCACAAAATACCGACAGCGCGTATCAAGATGACTCGAAACAGCCGATCCCGCCTGGACGCTTTTCGGCAGTAAAAGGCACCCGATCGAGCTGAGATCAAGACGGCAAGCTGGAATAAGATTGAATATTACGGGAAAAAATACTAGAGCTCAAACGAATGGTTGAATTTCGAGAACAAAATTTTCAACCGACCAAAAGTCACCAAAGGGTCCGTCGAGATTTTTCCTGCCAACTAGCTCTCCAGTGCGCCGGAATTACTCTTAAGCTTCCAGCAACTAGCTACGGGAAGCTCTACGAGTTATTCCTCAGAATCTTCGTCCAACCGGCCCAAAGTTCACACATTGTCCGTCGGAGCCGGGTCGGTCAACTAGCTGCACCCCGCGCCGGAATTCCTCTAGCTCATCGGTGCCGAAGAGCTCTACGAGGCACTGGGCGCCGGCGGTAAACCGTCAACCTTTCTTACCGCCGGGGACTCGTAGAGCTTCCTTGCCATCTATTATGTCCAAAAAATTGGCAGAGAACGAATAGTTGTTCAGCCTCCCCTGATAGCAGACTCGAATACAAGACTGAGTTCAGAGCTCTAGATGCAAGAGACGCACGCGCCTCATGATGCTGAATAGTTTGATGTGCGTACGAGCTCTGTGGCCCTCCCACATATCAAGTTAAGCACAGAAACCGACAGCATCTGTCAAGATGACTCGAGTATAACAAATATGTTCACGGATCTAGCTCGAGTAGCAGACCAAGTTCAGACCTCTAGATTCCATAGATGAATGCGCCTGATGATCTCGAATGGGTTCTGTAAGTATAGCTGTCCTACAACTCGAGTTAAGTCCAGAAAGCCGGCAGCATCTGTCAAGATGACTCGAATAATACGAATAGCTTCGTGAAGATAGCTCGAGTAGCAGACCGAGTTCAGACCTCCAGATGCAACGAATGAACGCGCCTGATGATTCTGGATCGGTGTCTGCTAATATGAGCTCTGTAGCTGTCCTACAGCTCGAGTTTGGTGTTTGGTCAGGCTACACAGGGCGCGCGCGCCCAAGCCTAAGGGCTAGAGCCAGTTAAATCCGACTCCTCCGCTTTGCAGAGGAAATTTCTTGAACGATGTGCTCCACACCTGTGCACAGGCGCTCGGCAGCAGATAATTCTGCCTCCGTCACGGTGGCTCCTACATCAAACATGTAGGCTTCTGAGCTCACGAGTGTCCACGGGCCATTCTCTGGAGCAACTTCAATCCAGTGGCCTCCTGCGGCACCCTCACTGCTCACTCCACCATCCCAGCATCCTCTGATGTATGTGATGTTTGTCCTGTTCTGTTTGATATAGTCGTGCTTGCAAATTCTGTAACAGTTTCCTTCTCTCGCATGGTGTGTAAGCTCATCAGCATAGGCATTGGCTTCCCTGTAGATATGTTTCCAGAAATCCCTTCCGTACGTCGGGCATCGTATGTTGTGTTGTTCACTCACGTCATACATGATATTTTGTATCCTGGCGATCCGTTTGGCATACCCACTGCTGTCACAAGCCCAGACTCCCCTCAACCATTGTACGACCGTTTTACTGTCACCGCACATTTCAACAGCGATCCCTTCCATCCCAGGGTCCCATATCGTAGTTTGTTCATTAATAACTGCAAGACGCCGGGCCAACTCGTCATCTGTCGGTGTCTTCGCAAACCCTCCCATCCTCCTCTCCTTACTCCTCCTCACAAACATATCCTCCACTTTGGGTATCTGTGATATGTGTTCCACAAACTCCTCCCAATCCGTCGGTGCAACGCACGTGTCGTGCCATAGAAGAGACCTCCATTTTTCAAAGGGTGCATGCCAGGGTGCATACAGCTCGAGTTGACTACAGAAAAAACCGACAGCCCTATTAAGATGACCCAAATAATACCAATATTTTCGCGGATCTAGCTCGGATAGCAGACCCAATTCAGACCTCTTGATGCAACAGACGAACGCGCCTGATGATTCTAAGAGGGTTCCTGTTAATATCAGCTCTGTAGCTGTCGTATAGCTCGAGTTATGTTCAGAAAACCGCCACGGCGTGTCAAGATGACCCAAAACGGCCGATCCCGCCGCAGTGCTTTTTGGCAGTTATATCTACCCGATCGATCTGAGATTAAGACAGCGAGCGGAAATAAGATCCAAAATCACGGGAAAAATATTAGAGCTCTAGCGAATGGTTGAATTTCGAGAACAGAATTTCCAACCGCTCTTAAGCTTCCAGCAACTGGCGCCGGCGGTGAACCGTCAACCTGGTCTTTTTGCGTCTTTGCTGGGACCGTCTTGGCCACTAAGGCCAGGTCCAACAAAGTATCAGGCGAAACAGAGCCTCTTATTTATCACGCAAGCAGTCAGCTCTTATACCACACAGCGAAGCTGAAGGAATAAAGAGAAACGCATGCCGCAATGACACAATCAAACGCAAAGCACACAAAGATAAAACGAATGAGTCAGTGAACATCGGGGCTGTTGGAATAAACAAGAACACAGATAAAGAAGAAACAATGTGTGACATATCCCTGCGAATGATCAAAGAAGGTCTGCACTACCTGTGGGAACACATCGCATACGCGCTCCGCCGCTGATAGTTCCGTAACTGTAACAGTGGCGCATGGTGGCAGACACCAAGCCTCAAGATACACATTCATGAAAATGATGTCGGTCCGCGGGAAGATATATTAGTTCCGCAGACCAATCTGTATCCACACACACCACAGGCACTTCCGCGGCTACAAACACCCCCATCAAAGCTGGCTTTGATAAGGCAAGGATAATGTTACGACGTGAGAGCCAGGAGACCTGGCCAAGAACTGAACATGCACACACTGAATTCTTAGAGCACAAACAAAAGAGACTATGCAATCACAATCAACAATCCAATACAATAAGTACGGAATGAAAGGAAGCACACGAAGAAAACGAATAACTACCACAGAGGCCGAACCTGAGATTTACACCTTCGTTCACAGTCCGTCAACGTCCTACCGAACCTATACACTTCGTCAAACACGATGTTGGCGCCTTCAGAGCTCTTAGCAGGCTTGGCACTGCTATGATATCGTTGGCCTTTGCCTCTGCCTTTGCGGTGCCCTCGTACATCCCCTTTTCCATCAGAACGCTTGGAATCCGGAGGAACAGCTTGGAACTCCCCCTCCGACTGACGCACAGTCTTGGAGACGTCCATCCGGACACGGACAAACGCATCAGAACCCGGATTCGATATCCCATTGAGCGTGACGGGACGATTCAGACACCCCTGGGACGCTCCTGACAAGGCGTGGCTATCAGGATCAGCCTGCACATTCGGAGAAAACTCCGCTCTCGAGGGTGCCTCCAGCTCCTCCTCAGCCTCCACAGTCACTTTCCCAAGAAGAACTCCTGAAGCTCCTCCCTCCATCCCAACGACAATCTCTGTCTGACAGCCGACTTCACAATGAAAGTCCACAACATCCGCACAAGAAATCTCAGAATGTGTCGTAACGGCCGCCTCCTCCTTGGGTAGCACAGTCAGGCAAGCATCATCCGTCTGCACTCCTGAGTCAACAAGGGAACGACAAGAAAGAGTCTCCGAGATAGTCGCAACGGTAGCCTCCACCTCCTCCTCCGCCAAGCGTGTATCAACCGTCTGCACTCCAACATCAACCAGCGATTCAGAAGCCTGCACTCCAATACCTACATCAACCAGCGACTCAGAAGCCTGCATACGGCAAGAAAGATTCTCCGAAACAGTCGTAATGTCAGCCTCCTCCTCCAAACTGCGTTTAACAACAGGTGGATCGCGCAAGAAGAGATAATCTAGAACCAAATCGGCAGTCGCCCGCTCCAGCCCTGGTGGTGGGAGACACGTAGGTGGCACCAAACCATCCAGAGGCAAACGAATAGGTAAATGCACACAGTATCCGTTTTGAACAGCCAGCGCCCGACGCATGATGCGAGCACTTGCACTCCGTACGTGTGGCATAGCGAAAGATTGCAGAGACTGCCTCGGAAGCCCCAGCAAAACAAATCAATTGAAGACCACTCAAGGCGATCAAACGTGTCAAATGAATGGCAGTGCAATATCACTCTAGGCGACAAACGTGTGAAACAAATCAATTGAAGACCACTCAAGGCGATCAAACGTGTCAGAAGAATGGCAGTGCAATATCACTCTAGGCGACAAACGTGTGACTCCCTGACGCGCACTCGATCCCACTGGAGGTTACCCAGGCAGAGGGGATCAAATGTCACGCGCCTTGAGCCGGGGGGACTTGAGCCGGGAGACCGCCGGGGACCTCGTAGAGCTCCTTTCACGCGTGAGAGTGCTCAGAGTCGAAAGAGAAAGCTTCTCGAAGCATTTCTCGAAAAAAGGCAAAAATGATTTTTTCATGTCGACATAAAGATGGTTCCACCAAGTGTTTTGATAGTAAAAGTGCGCCTACAGAGCTGATATTAAGATAGAGAGGCCCTCATAATGGTTTACAGGTGCGAAAAATCTGCCTTCTCAAAATAAATGGTCAAATATCTTTCAAATATTTGCAAAAACACCCAAGCTGGGCGCCGGCGGTAAACTGTCAACCTTTCTTTTTTTTGCGTCTTTGCTGGGGCCATCTTGGCCACTGAGGCCAGGTCCTACAAAGTCTCAGGCGAAGCGAAGCCTCTTATTTGTCAAGCAAGCAGTCCGCTCTTATAGAGTATCAGAAGCATGCATGACCAAAGAAGTTCTGCACAACCTGTGGGAGCACATCACATAGAGGACTCCGAGGTGTTCAACCCTCGAGCAGTTACGAAACTGATGAGGCGAAAATAATTATAAGACATGAGAGCCAGGAGACCTGGCCAAGAACTGAACATGCACACACTGAATTATTAGAGCTCAAACGAATGCAAATCATAAGTTCGGATTGAAAGGAATCACTCGAAGAATACGAATATCTACCGCAGAGGCCAAACCTGAGATTTACACCTTCGTTCAAAGTCCGTCAACGTCCTACCGAACCTACACACTTCGTCAAACTCCTGACCTCCTATGTCGGCGCCTTTACCTTTGCCTTTGCCTTTGCCTTTGCAGGCAGTACTTCCACATGACGACGTTGTATCGTTCCTCGGACGTCCATAGAATTGGATTCGGAATTCGTTGCACTTGGAATCCTGTAGAAACTTGGCAGCCTCGGCACGGTTCATCTGCCCTGTAAGATATCTGTGCCTCTCGAAGAATTCCAGAAGGTCCTCCAACGTCGCTTGCACATTCTCGAACGTCCCGCGCATCCGCACAGCATAATTTGCCCTGGCCTTTGCAGGGATCCCACCTTCTGTCAGAGGTTCTGCCAACAAATCCACCCCATTCTTTAAATACTCGATCGCATTCGACTCGTTGATACTGCAAGCAGCGTCAATCCATGCCTTAACATCGGCAATGGTGGCCTGAGAGCACGCGGAAGTCCCCTTGGCCTTCACATCGGAAGAAGATGAGACCACTGCCTTCACAACAGAAGAAGAAGAATATGAAAGAACTGCATACGTGTCAGAAGAAAATGAGACCACTGCACGCACATCTTCCCCACCTGACTCACGAAGGCGTAGAGCTTCCTTGCACGCAGGCGTCTGAGTTTGCGTAGAGCTCATGAAGGCGTAGACCCACTGAGTTTGCACCCCAGCATCCATTGAAGTGAACTGAGTTTGCACACAGGCGTCCTTGCCAGTGAACTGAGTTTGCACGCCAGCATCCATTGAAGAAACGGTTGGGGAATCCGTGAAAGCGTCCACTTCCGCACCGTTGTGCATACCAGACACAAGATTCTCTGTTTGCACACAGGCGTCCATTAAAGAGGGCTGAGTTTGTACACAGGCGTCCTGCACGCCGGCGGCAGCGGAACTCCCAACTGTTGAACTCCCAACTGCACTGTCATAAGAATGGGTCTGGCACAAAGTCAAACCAACTGCGGAACTTCCAAATGTTGAACTCCCAACTGCTGTTGAACTCCCAACTGCACTCTCATAGGAATGGGTATGACAAAGAGTCGGGGGGGTCTCCGTTTGCACATCGACACACACAGTCCGACAAGAAGAAGACAAAGTCTGCACTCCCACTTCCTGGATCCCCCCTCTGCAGTCTCCCTCCAATCCAGGCGGAGCAGCCAATTCTGTCAGAAGAATCGTATAAGTATCGGTTTGTGGCAACAACGAGTCCAAGCAAACGGGAATACATGGCGGCTTGCAGAAGCCCAAATAAACGGCCCGAGATCTTCGTGCAGCTCGCCTGTGACAACTGCGAACATGTGGCATGATTCGTGCAACGAGAAACAATAATCAAATTCAGGAATAAGTCACACGCACACGGCGGATCTCCACGCGAGGCGAAGGTACCATACAAATTGCCACAACCACACCGCAACAAGGAATAAATATGAGAGGCCAACAAAGAGAGGCAAGATGTACAGGGAGGTGGGCAGTTGCGTAGGCAGAGCAAAACACCACGCTAGCTCAACGTTCACCTTCGCGGAGGTTCCCCAGGCAGGAGAAAATGAACGTACGCGGAGCTTGAGCCGGCAGTGCTTGAGCCGGGGGACTCGTAGAGCTTCCTGACCATATATAATGTCGAAAAAAATGCAGAGAACGTATCGTTTTTCAGCCCAAGCGATTTCAGACCTCTCGATGCAGCCCAACGCCCCCGATGCTTCTGGATTGTCTTCTGTACGAGCTCTGTAGCTCTCCTACAGCCTGAGTTGCGTGCGCAAATCGACAGCACCTCTCAAGATGACTCGAAGAATACGAATAGTTTGGCAAACCTAGCTCGAGTATCAGACCGAGTTCAGACCTTTTCAATGCGACAGGCGGACGCGTCTCATGTCTCCGAATCGATTCCTGTGATTACCAGCCCTGCAGCCCCCTACAGCCTGAGTTAAGTGCAGAAAACGGACAGCACCTCTCAGGATGACTCGAACAGTACAAATAGTTTCGCGGACCTAGTTCGGGCAGCAGACCGAGTTCCGAGCTCTGGATTCGAAAGGCGGACGCCCCTGATGTCTCCAAATCGATTCGTGTGACTACCAGCACTGTACCCTTTTACAGCCCGAGTTAAGTACAGAAAACCGACAGCACCTCTCAAGATGACTCGAACAATAAGAATAGTTTCCGGATTCTAGATCGGGCAGCAGACCGAGTTGAGAGCTCTGGATTCAACAGACGAACGCGACTGATGATTCTGAATCCGTTTCTGTAAGTATTAGCTCTGCAGCTGTCATATAGCTCGAGTTAAATACAGAAAACCAAGAGCGCCTGGCAAGATGACTCGAATAATACGAATAGGTTTGCGGACCTAGCTCGGCTAGCAGACCGAGTTGAGACCTCTGGATGCAACAGACAAACGCGCCTGATCATTCTGAATCGATAAGGTGTGCTTACCAGCTCTGTAGCTGTCCTCTATCTCGAGTGAAGTCCAATATACCGAGTGCGCGTATCAAGATGACTCGAAACGGCCGATCCCGCCTGGATGCTTTTTGCAATAAAAAGTACCCGATGGAGCTGAGATTGAGATGGCGAGCGGGAATAAGATCGAATATCACGGAAAAAATACTAGAGCTCAAACGAATTGAGGAATTTCGAAAACAAAATCTCAACCGACCAAAAGTCAGCAAAAGGTCCGTCGATATTTTTCTTGCCAACTGGGCGCCGGCGGTAAACCGTCAACCTTTCTTACCGCCGGGGGACTCGTAGAGCTTCCTGACAATATATAATGTCGAAAAAATTGCAGAGAACGAATAGTTTTTCAGCCGCAGCGTTTGCAGACCTCTCGATGCAACAGCCGAGCGCCCCCGATGCTTCTGGATTGTCTTCTGCACGAGCTCTGTAGCTCTCCTACAGCCCGAGTTACGTGCGTAAATCTACAGCACCTCTCAAGATAACTCGAACAATACGAATAGTTTGGCAAACCTAGCTCGAGTATGAGACCGAGTTCAGATATCTGAATGCGAGAGGCGGACGCGTCTGATGTTTCCGAATCGATTCCTGTGATTACCAGCCCTGCAGCCCCCCTACAGACAGCACCTCTCAGGATGACTCGAACAATACGAATAGTTTCGCGGACCTAGTTCGGGCAGCAGACCGAGTTCCGAGCTCTGGATTCGACAGGCGGACGCGCCTGATGTCTCCAAATCGATTCCTGTGACTACCAGCACTGTACCCCCCCTACAGCCCGAGTCAAGTACAGAAAACCGACAGCACCTCTCAAGATGACACGAACAATACGAATAGTTTCGCGATTCTGGATCGGGTAGCAGACCGAGTTTAGAGCTCGGGATTCAACAGACGAACGCGACTGATGATTCTGAATCGGTTTCTGTAAGTATCAGCTCTGTAGCTGTCATATAGCTCGAGTTAAGTACAGAAAAACCGAGAGCGCCTGTGAAGATGACTCGAATAATACGAATAGGTTTCCGGACCTAGCTCGGCTAGCAGACCGAGTTCAGACCTCTGGATGCAACAGACGAACGCGCCTGATCATTCTGAATCGATAAGGTGTGCTTACCAGCTCTGTAGCTGTCCTGTATCTCGAGTTAAGTCCAATATACCGAGAGCGCGTATCAAGATGACTCGAAACGGCCGATCCCGCCTGGACGCTTTTTGGCAGTAAAAGGTACCCGATCGAGCTGATATCAAGATGGCGAGCGGGAATAAGATCGAATACCACGGGAAAAAATACTAGAGCTGAAACGAATTGAGGAATTTCGAGAACAAAATTTTCAACCGACCAAAAGTCAGCAAAAGGTCCGTCGAGATTTTTCTTGCCAACTAGCTCTCCAGCGCCCTGGAATTACTCTTAAGCTTCCAGCAATAACTTGCTAAGGGAAGCTCTACGAGTTACTAGCTCTGCAGCGCGCCGGAATGGGAACCGGCGGTAAACCGTCAACCAGGTTACCGCCGGGCACCCCGTAGAGCTCTTTTCTTGCACAACGCTCCTCGGAATCCATGAAGGAAGCTTCTGAAGCGAGAGCGAAAACTTCGAAAAATAATAATTTTTCGGTTTTCACCAAAGTCGGTTCCTCCAAATGTTTTGATAGTAATACTGCACCTACGAACCTGAGTATTCGACTCGCAGACGCGGCATAAACCCCCTCTCCTCCCTCCCCCCCTACCTGCTCACCGAAAAAAGCTTTTCAGATGACACAGAAAAACCAAGTTTTTGGTGTCGATACAAAGTCGGTTCCTCCAAGTGTTTTGATAGTAATACTGCCTCTAGAGCCAAAAAAAAAATACCAGCAGGTGCGCCATTACTTACTACAGGGAATGAAAATCTCACTTCTGAAAACGAACTTCAAAATTTTGCATTAAGTAAAAAAACCGCCCCCAGGTTACCACATTGTCTCTTTTGGTCGGGCCAGCCAACTAGCTCCACCCTGCCCCCGAATTCCTCTTAACTCTTTGTCGAAGAGCTCTACGAGGTATTACTCATAAGCTTCCAGCAATAACTTGCTAAGGGAAGTTCTACGAATTAAGTTGCCACTTTGTCCTTTCTGGTCGGCTCGACCAACTGGGAACCGGCGGAAAACCGTCAACCAAGTTTTTTGCGTCTTTGCTGGGACCATCCTGGCCACTGAGGCCAGGTCCAACGAAGTTGCAGGCGAAGCGAAGCCTCAAAATTGTCAAGCAAGCAGTCCGCTCTTATAGAGAAACAGAAAGATGCATGACCAAAGACGTTTTCACAACCTGTGGGAGAACATCGCAGATGCGCTCCGCCGCAGATAACTTGTATCAGGGATCAGACCTAGGTCCGTAGGTGCAGTATACAGACAACCCTACAACAGTGAGAACACTGAAGAGGCGAAACTAAAACTACGACAAGAGAGCCAGGAGACCTGGCCAAGAACTGAACATGCACACACTGAATTGTTAGAGCTCAAACAAATGCATATGCCCCATGTCTATGGACCGAAAGGCAACACTACCGAAACACAAGCAATAAACAAAGGCAACGAACAAACTGAAAGACTATGCACTGAATAAGGATGCACTGAATGACCACACGAGGCAATCACAATCTGAAAAACTATGCACTGAATAAGGATGCACTGAATGACCACACGAGGCAATCACAATCAACAGTCAAAAAGACCACGCGAGGCAATCACAATCAACAATCCAATACAAATCAGCTTACAATACACAGAGAGGTAATGTATGCAGACAATCATGTTCAAAGCTGCCCTATCGTTTGCCTTTGCCTCTGCCTTTGCGGCTACCTCTAGAGCTCCCACCGTTATCGGGAGAAACTCGACTGCTCTGGGAAGATTCGGCAACCAACTTTTGATGTCCAGTCTTGGCAATCACATCCGAAGCGACACGGACAGACGACGACCCCGACGGAGAGGCGATTCGTCCACGTGGCGACGTAATTCTGAGCTCTTGGGACTCCCACATTTGCTGTAGTCTCCGGGTGTCTGCTGCGAGTATCCGCGGGTCTGCGCGACTGGCACTCTCGAAGAGTCCGTCTGGAACAAAACTGAAACAATCGACAATGTACCCTGGAGCTTTAAACCTGGCCTCCTCGGCACAGTCCATTTTCCCCGTCACGAAACGGTGAGATTTGAGACAATCCAAAAGTTCTCCCAGAAACGACTGAACATGATCCGTGAGGTTGAACAAAGTATGGAGCCAAAATGATACATGATGTTTTGGGATGGTCATTGGCTCTGTCATGAGATCTACGAATAATTCAAGCCCCTGGATTAAATACTGCAGCGCAATCTGGCCGGTGAACCCCTTCTGGGCAGTGCTCCTGTCAATCCATGTTTTGACGTCGTCCTGGAGAGTGAACTGAGTTTGCACACCGGCGCCCTTCAAAGTGAACTGAGTATGCACGCCAGCATCCGTTGAAGTGAACTGACTTTGCACACAGGCGTCCTCGCAAGTGAACTGAGTTTGCACGCCGGCGCCCATTGAAGACACTCGAATGCTTTGAGAATGCACTTGGACCTCAGCATCAATTGAGGACACTCGAATGCTCTGAAAGGGACAGTGCACTTCGTCAACCTGGACACCAGCATCAATTGAAAATACTCGAATGCTCTGAGAAGGGTATGCGACCTCGTCAACCTGGACCCCAGCATCAATAGCAGAAGAAAAACCGCGAAGTGCAACGGAATCAACTTTCGGGCAGCTATCAGAGGGATGGAGTAATGCTGTCAACAACTTATTAGCCTGAGCATCCAACTCTGCATGCAAGACCGTGTCACGGGCGACTAGGCCTTCGAGCACCAACGGAAGAGGACAATTCGGTCGAACCCATCCAAGTTGGCAAGCCCGAGCCCGACGCAAACACCTGGATGCGAGACTCCGCACATGAGGCATCTGGCACAAACAAGACCACAAATGATAGGTATATGGCAGAAAACTGAGGGAAGATGTGTGAGGACACCTGAGAGATCACAACAATGAAATACTGCAAAATGAACAATATGCAATCCACACAAGGCAGATCTGAAAGAACAGAGACTTACGAGCACCACACTAGGCAGTGAGGAACAAGTCAGCGTATACAAATTGCCACCACCAAACCGCAACAAGAAATGGATATGAGAGACCAACAATGACAAGCAGGATGTACAGGGAGATGGGCAGTTGCGTAAGCAGAGCAAAACAACACGCTAGCTCAACGTTCACCTTCGCGGAGGTTCCCCAGGCAGGAGAAAATGAACGTTCGCGGAGCCTTGAGCCTTGAGCCAGGCACCTCGTAGAGCTCTCTTCTTACACAGCGCTCCTCCGAACACGTGATGGAAGCTTCTGAAGCGAGAGCCGAAAAATTCGAAATCACGATTTTTCGGTTTTCATACAGTGGGTTCCTCCAAGTGTTTTGATAGTAATACTGAACCTAGAGCCATGAAAAATTGACCAGCAGGTGCGCCATAGCTTAGCACAGGGAATAAAAATTCACTTCTAAAAACGAACTTCAAAATTTTTCATAAAGTAAAAAAACCGACCCCAGGTTACCACATTGTCTCTTTTGGTCGGGCCGGCCAACTGGGCGCCGGCGGTAAACCGTCAACCTTTCCGACCGCCGGGGAACTCGTAGAGCTTCCTCACAAAATATAATGTCGAAAAAAACTGCAGAGAACGAATAGTTTTTCAGCCCAAGCGATATCAGACCTCTCGATGCAACAGCCGAACGCTACCGATGCTTCTGGATTGTCTTCTGTACGAGCTCTGCAGCTCTCCTACAGCCCGAGTTACGTGCGTAAATCGACAGCAACCCTGAATATGACTCGAACAATACGAATAGTTCGGCAAACCTAGCTCGAGTATCAGACCAAGTTCAGCCTCCGAATGCGACAGGCGGACGCGTCTGATGTCTCCGAATCGATTCCTGTGATTACCAGCCCTGCAGCCCCCATACAGCCCGAGTTAAATGCAGAAAACCGACAGCATCTCAGGATGACTCGAACAATACGAATAGTTTCGCGGACCTAGTTCGGGCAGCAGACCGAGTTCCGAGCTCTGGATTCCACAGGCGGACGCGCCTGATGTCTCTAAATCGATTCCTGTGACTACCAGCACTGTAGCCCCCCCCACACAACCCGACTTAAGTACAGAAAACCGACAGCACCTCTCAAGATGACTCGAATACTACGAATAGTTTCGTGATTCTAGAGCGGGCAGCAGACCGAGTTCAGAGCTCTGGATTCAACAGACAAACGCGCCTGATGGCTCTGAATCGTTTGCTGTGAGTATCAGCTCTGTAGCTGTCATATAGCTCGAGTTAAGTACAGAAAACCGAGCGCGCCTGTCAAGATGACTCGAATAATACGAATAGGTTTGTGGACCTATCTCGGCTAGCAGACCGAGTTCAGACCTCTGGATGCAACAGACGAACGCTCCTGATCATTCTGAATCGATGAGGTGTGCTTACCAGCTCTTTAGCTGTCCTGTATCTCGAGTTAAGTCCAGTATACCGACAGCGCGTATCAAGATGACTCGAAACGGCCGATCCCGCCTGGACGCTTTTTGGCAGTAAAGGTACCCGATCGAGCTGAGATTGAGATGGCGAGCGAGAATAAGATCGAATATCACGGGAAAGAAAAACAACACTGCAGCCCACTTACAACCCGAGTTAAGTGCAGAAAACCGACAGCACCTCTCAGGATGACTCGAACAATACGAATAGTTTCGCGGTACCAGTTTGGGCAGCAGACCGAGTTCCGAGCTCGGGGTTCGACAGACCGACGCAACTGCTCTCCAAATCGATTCCTGTCATAACTTGCACTGTAGCCCCCCTACAGCCTGAGTTAAGTACAGAACACCGACCTGTCAAGATGACTCGAACAATACAACAGTTTCGCAATTCAAGATCGGGCAGCAGACCGAGTTCAGAGCTCTAGATTCGACAGACGAACGCCACTGATGATTCTGAATCGGTTGCTGTAAGTATGAGCTCTGTAGCTATCATACAGCTCGAGGGAAGTACAGAAGACCGAGAGCGCCTGTCAAGATCACTCGAATAATACGATAGGTTTGCGGACTAGCTCGTCTAGCAGACCGAGTTCAGACCTCCAGATGCAACAGACGAACGCGCCTGATCATTCTGAATCAATAAGATGTGCTTACCCGCTCTGTAGCTGTCCTCTATCTCGAGTTAAGTCGAATATACCGACAGCGCGTATTAAGATGACTCGAAACGGCCGATCCCGCCTGGACGCTTTTTGGCAGTAAAAGGTACCCGATCGAGCCGAGATCAAGATGGCGAGCGGGAATGAGATCGAAGATCACGGGGAACAAAAATACTAGAGCTCAAACGAATTGAGGAATTTCGAGAACAAAATTTTCAACCGACCAAAAGTCACCGAAAGGTCTGCCGAGATTGTTCTTGCCAACTGGGCGCCGGCGGTAAACCGTCAACCTTTCTTGTTTTGCGGACTTTGCGGTCGACTGCGCAGGCTTTCCAGCCTAGTCGGAGCAAGGAGCGGACGCATCCAAACAGGCAAGGCGTGAGTGAGCACAAACTCTTATTCACATCAAACCAGTCCGCAATACGCATGTTCAACCCGCCGCATGACAAGAGGCGCATGCTCAACGTCACATGTGAAGTAATCAACGAATTAGACGGGGAAACAACCCGTGGAAGAACGTCACCTGAAGAATATGAGGGGTTCCTGCCCTTTACACACCTGAAGCGCTCAGTGGGGCCCACAGCGGGCCGTAGAGCCATCATGGCTCCAGCGAGAGGTCAAACAGAGAGATAAAGTGAGGAAAACAAGAACAGGTGAGATACAAGCATTACAGCCTTCGCTGTTCTATACCGAAAGTTGCATACACGTGCGCACGAATAGCTTCATCCCAACTTGTCGAAACTCCTCGGGCGTCCGAAGAATATTATTCGGTAATCGCTGCACTTGGAAACCTCAAGAAACTTGGCCATCTCGGCGCGGTTCATTTGTCCTGTCAAGAACCTGTGCACCTCGAAGAATCCTAGAAGATCCTCCAGCGTCGCTTGCACATTCTGGAGCATCTCATACAGTTTCCGAGCATAATCTTTTTGGGCCTTCTTTGTAGGGAACCCACGTTCTGTCACCAGCTTATCAAACAAATCCATTCCGTTCTTTAAATACTGGATCGCATTCAACTCGTTGATGCTGGCAACAGCGTCAATCCACGCTTTGACATCGGCAATGGTGGCCTGAGAGCACGTCGATGTCCCCTTGACCTTGTCACGATCTCTCCCTCGAGTCCTCTGGCGCGACTCCTTCGATACCTCATTGAGCGTGACGGGTCGATTCAGACACCCCTGGGACGCTCCTGACAAGGCGCGGCTACCCGAATCAGACTGCACGTTCGGAGAAGACTCCGCACTCGAGGGCGCCTCCGGCTCCTCCTCCGCCGCCACAGTCACTTTCCCAAGAAGAACTCCTGAAGCTCCTCCCTCCATCCCAACGACACTATCTGTCTGACAGCCGACTTCACAATGAAAGTCCGCAACATCAACCGTCTGCACTCCAACATCAACCAGCGATTCAGAAGCCTGCACTCCAATATCTACATCAACCAGCGATTCAGAAGCCTGCATACGGCAAGAAAGATTCTCCGAAACAGTCTTAATGTCAGCCTCCTCCTCCTCCTCCAAACTGCGTTTAACAACAGGTGGATCGCGCAACAAGAGATAATCTAGAACCAAATCGGCAGTCGCCCGCTCCAGCCCTGGTGGTGGGAGACACGTAGGTGGCACCAAACCATCCAGAGGCAAACGAATAGGTAAATGCACACAGTATCCGTTTTGAACAGCCAGCGCCCGACGCATAATGCGAGCACTTGCACTCCGTACGTGTGGCATAACGAAAGATTGCAGAGACTGCCTCGGAAGCACCCAGCAAAACAAATCAATTGAAGACAACTCAAGGCGATCAAACGTGTCAAATGAATGGCAGCGCAATATCACTCTAGGCGACAAACGTGTGAAACAAATCAATTGAAGACCACTCAAGGCGATTCAACGTGTCAAATGAATGGCAGTGCACTATCACTCTAGGCGACAAACGTGTGACTCCCTGACGCGCACTCGATCCCACTGGAGGTTACCCAGGCAGAGGGGATCAAATGTCAAGCGCGTTGAGCCGAGATTTTCTTGAACCTTTCTTACCGCCGGGGGACTCGTAGAGCTTCCTGACAATATATAATGTGGAAAAAATTGTTGAGAACGAATGATTTTTCAGCCCAAGCGATTTCACACCTCTCGATGCAGCAGCCGAACGCCCCCGATGCTTTTGGATTGTCTTCTGTACGAGCTCCGTAGCCCTCGCACAGCCCGAGTAACATGCGAAAAACGACAGCACCTCTGAAGATGAATCGAAAAACACGAATAGTTTGGCAAATCTAGCTCGAGTATCAGACCGATTTCAGACCTCTGAACGCGACAGGCGGACGCGTCTGATGTCTCCGAAACGATTCCTGTGATTACCAGCCCTGCAGCCCCTCTACAGCCCGAGTTGAGTGCAGAAAACCGACAGCACCTCTGAGGATGACTCGAACAATACGAATAGTTTTGCGGACCTATTCGGGCAGCAGATCGATTTCCGAGCTCTGGATTCGACAGGCGGACGCGCCTGATGTCTTCAAAACGATTCCTGTGACTGCCAGCGCTGTAGCTCCCTACAGCCCGGGTTGAGTACAGAGACCCGACAGCACCTCTCAAGCTGACTCGAACAATACGAATAGTTTCGCGATTCTAGATCGGGCAGCAGACCGAGTTGAGAGCTCTGCATTGAACAGACGAACGAGGATGATCATTCTGAATCGGTTTCTGTAGTTATCAGCTCTCTAGCTGTTATATAGCTCGAGTTAAGTACAGAAAACCGAGAGCGTCTGTCAAGATGACTCGAATAATACGAATAGGTTTACGGACCTAGCTCGACTAGCAGACCGAGTTCAGACCTCTGGATGCAACAGACGAACGCACCTGATGATTCCGAATGGAATAGGTGTGCTTACCAGCTCTGTAGCTGCCCTACAGCTCGAGTTAAGTACAAAATACGAACAACGCGTATCAAGATGACTCGAAACGGCCGATCCCGCCAGTGTGCTTTTTGGCAGTAAAAGGTGCCCGATCGAGCTGAGATCAAGACGGCGAGCGGATGAAAGATCGAATGTCACGGGAAGGAAAAAAAAAAAAAAAAAAAAAAAAAAAAAAAAAAAAAAAAAAAAAAAAAAAAAAAAAAAAAAAAAAAAAAAAAAAAAAACGAATTGACGAATTTCGAGAAGAAAAAAAATTCAACCGACCAAAAGTCACCAAAAGGTCCGTCGAGATGTTTCTTGCCAACTAGCTCTCCAGCGCCCTGGAATTACTCTTAAGCTTCCAGCAATAACTTGCTAAGGGAAGCTCTACGAGTTACTAGCTCTCCAGCGCCCCGGAATTACTCTTAAGCTTCCAGCAATAACTTGCTAAGGGAAGCTCTACGAGTTACTGACTCCACCCTGCGCCCGAATTCCTCTGAGCGCCGAAGAGCTCTACGAGGTACTGGCTACACACCCCGCGCCGGAATTCCTCTAGCTCATCGATGCCGAAGATCTCTACGAGGTACTAGCTCAGGGAAGCTCTACGAGTTACTAGCTCCATCTCCCTCCGGAATTCCTCTATCTCATCGACTGGAACCGGCGGTAAACCGTCAACCAGGTTACCGCCGGGAACCTCGTAGATCTCTTTTCTTGCACGGCGATCGTCGGAACACATGAAGAAAGCTTCTGGGGCGAGGAACAAAAAACTCGAAAAATCACGCTTTCTGTTTTTATCCAACGTCGGTTCCCTCAAGTCTTTTGATAGTAATACTGCACCTACGGACCTGAGAATTTTACTGGCAAGCGCGGCATAACCCACTACAGGTGAGAAAAATCTGGCTTCTTAAAATAAATTGCCAAATATCTTTCAAATCTTTGGAAAACCGACCCAAATGTGCCACATTGTCTCTTTTGGTCGGGTCGACCAACTAGCTCCACCCCGCGCCGGAACTGGAACCGGCGGTAAACCGTCAACCAGGTTTTTGCGTCTTTTGCGAAGGCCGGTTCGAGCTCCCATGGGAGCAGGCCTAAACACAAAGAACCTAAGCAGCGAAGCTGCAAAGATTAAGTACAAGTGCACAAACAGCGAAGCTGTACAGGAATGCACAAGTATACAATACACGAGAATGCAACTCAAAGAAAGTAAGATTGAAAGCAGTGCGAGACCATGCAGTAACCACATATAGCGATTACCGTCTCAGCACCACTGAAAATGAAAGCAGTGAGAGACCATACAGTAACCACTGGTTTATACAGCGATTACCGTCTCAACACCACTGAGACAAACACAAAACTAACAACTAGAATGACGAGTACACTCCAGTCCTCTTTGAGGCAACCGTAGTGTCGACCAGATCAAAGGCCTACTTTGAGGCACCACGTGACAAATCACGGAAAGTCACGTTCAAAGGTCAATGAGCACTCAAATCAAGGAAGCAACGAATGACCTACTTTGAGGGATCAAGCGAAGCTCTTATTCAACACACGCGCATGCACGACAACACACACAGGCATGAAGAAAGGCAACGCAATGACAAATCAAGCGTGCAGGATCAATCACATGTGCATCATCTGTGCCGTTTCCGATGCTTCTTGCCGCTCCGCGTCAATGCACTCCTGGAAGTAGAACTCTGAGGACCCCCTTGTTGCGAATCATCCTCCTCGGAACTTTCAATTCCCAATTGCAGCCTGTATGCATTAATAGCCTCAGTCCTACGCTGAAACTCCCGTGTCGGGAGTCGGTGTAGCTCAAGCCAAAGAGCCATTACATCGACACCGGCAAGGGCCCAGTCCCTGGCAGCTTGGCACTCAGAGCGTGTCTCACTCGGTCGATCTGCAGAACTCCCATTCATGGAACTCCCTACTGCGTCAGCTGAACTCCCAACTGCAGAACTCCCAGCTGTTGAACTCCCAACTGCATCCTCAACTGCATCAGCGGAACTCCGAACTGTGGAACTTCCTACTGCACTCCCAAGTGTTGAACTCCCGACTGCACTGGAACTCCCGACTGCATCAACTGTACTCAAAACTGCGGTACTCTCCACCGCACTCCCGTTGGTCGCATGCAATTCTGAAGTGTGCAACTTTGCACTCTCGATACTCTCCGCTCGTTTGAAACAATATCTCTTCATTCTGAGAGAAGCATCACCCCGATCAACGTGCACTCGATGACACTCCTCCTTCTCCCCCTCACCAACATGAACAAAATCTTCCTCGGCCACCTCCTCCTGCTCCATCTTAGCAACTGCTTCACTATGAACATTCTCCTCCTCCTCGTCCTTGCAGCCAGGGCTCGATGCCACAGCATCAGCTGAACTCCAAACCGCGGTACTCCCAACTGCAGAACTCCCAGCTGTTGAACTCCCAACTGCATCCACAACTGCATCAGCGGAACTCCGAACTGTGGAACTTCCTACTGCAATCCGAACAGTGGAACTCCCGACTGCACAGGAACTCCCAACTGCAGAAGCATCACCCTGATCAGCGCTTCCTCGATGACACTCCTCCTTCTCCTCCTCACCAACAAAGAGAACACAAAGATCAGTCTGAGTTACACACTCAATGTGAACACAGGGATCTGTCTGAGTCCCACAATCGGAACACTGCGAACGCAAAGAGTTGCCAGCCAATTCAACAGCATCCATATCAGTCTGTGTTCCACAAGTGTCCTCAACCCACTCCTCTTCCTCAGAATCGTCCGAGCAGAAATTCCGATAATATCTGGGCGCGAAAATGCCCGCGCGAACAAGGCACGACTGATCTGGCCCCCGAGCCGTGGACCACAAACGATACCTGACACGTTTCGCCCGCAGGCGGCGCAACTTCGATTGAGAAACTTTGACACCATGCCCATACAGCTGGTCTCGCTCATGCATGCGAGACTCACCTCCGTACGAAGGGCGACACGGCAATATAGATCACTAACACACACTTCGACCGTAGACAAACGAGCAGACAAACAAGCGAGAGACTCGGAAGTAAACAACGCCGTATCTGTCCAATCTGAAGCAAGACGATCCGCGCCTGACAATTCAGATGAAACAAACTCCATATATAAAAACGTGGACTCGCTCTACAAGAAAGCAAATCACAAGCAATAACTAGATGGACAGTTGAGATAAGCAAGGAAAATGCTGTTCCAACAATACTCCGACAATCTCAACAATTATATGCACTCCGACGACAATCAATAAGAAGCCTTCGACAATCAATAAGAGTGTACGGTACTCAGGCAAAACAGACACTGAAGCACCGTGTACGGTAAAGAGAACCAAACGCCAGGCACGGCACGATGCCGCTCGAGGAGGCCTCCGACGGGCCAGGTCGCCGCTGAGATCCCGAGCAGGGACAGCAGCAACCTGGTCACCGCCGGCAAACCGTCAACCAGGTTACCGCCGGGAACCTCGTAGAGCTCTTTTCTTGCACGGCGATCGTCGGAACACATGAAGAAAGCTTCTGGAGCGAGGAACAAAAAACTCGAAAAATCACGTTTTCTGTTTTTACCCAACGTAGGTTTCCTCAAGTCTTTTTGATAGTAATACTGCACCTACGGACCTGAGAACTTCATTGGCAAACGCGGCATAACCCACTACAGGTGAGAAAAATCTGGTTTCTTAAAATGAATTGTCATCTTTCAAATCTTTGGAAAACCGACCCAAATGTGCCACATTGTCACTTTTGGTCGGGTCGGCCAACTGCGCGCCGGCGGTAAACCGTCAACCTTCCTTACCGCCGGGGGACTCGTAGAGCTTCCTGACAATATATAATATTGGAAAAAATTGCAGAGAACGAATAGTTTTCCAGTCCAAGCGATTTCAAACCTCTCGATGCAACAGCCGAACGCCCCGATGCTTCTGGATTGTCTCCTGTACGAGCTCTGTAGCTCTCCTACAGCCCGAGTTACGTGCGTAGATCGACAGCATCTCTCCAGATGACTCGAACAATACGAATCGATTCCTGTGATTACCAGCCCTGCAGCCCCTCTACAGCCCGAGTTAAGTGCAGAAAACCGAGAGCACCTCTCAGGATGACTCGAACAATACGAATAGTTTCGCGGACCTAGTTCGGGCAGCAGACCGAGTTCAAAGCTCTGGATTCGAAAGACGGACGCGTCTGGTGTCTTCAAATCGATTTCTGTGACCGCCAGCACTGTGTCTCTCCTACAGCCCGAGTTCCGTGAGAAAACCGACAGCACCTCTCAAGATGATTCGAACAATACGAACAGTTTCGCGATTCTAGATCGGACAGCAGACCGAGTTCAGAGCTCTGGATTCAACAGACAAATGTGACTGATGATTCTGGATCGGTTTTAAGTATCAGCTCTGTAGCTGTCCTATAGCTCGAATTAAGTACAGAAAACCGAAAGCGTCTGTGAAGATAACTCGAATAGTACGAATAGATTTGCGGACCTAGCTCGGCTAGCAGACCGAGTTCAGACCTCTAGATTGAACAGGCGAACGCGCCTGATCATTCTCAATCGATTAGCTGTGCTTACCAGCTCTGTAGCTGTCCTAAAGCTCGAGTTATGTTCAGAAAACCGTCATCGCGTGTCAAGATGACTTGAAACGGCCGATCCCGCCTGCCTGCTTTTTGGCAGTAAAAGGTACCCGATCGAGCTGAGATCAAGATGGCGAGCGGGAAAAAGCTCGAATATCATGGGAAAAAATACTAGAGCTCAAACGAATTGCTGAATTTCAAGAACCAAATTTTCACCGACCACTTGGCAGCGTCCAACTGGCGCCGGCGGTGAACCGTCAACCTGGTCACCGCCGGGAACCTCGTAGAGCTCTTTTCACGCGTGAGAGAGCTCAGAGTCGCAAGAGAGAGCTTCTGGAGGCATTTCTCGAAAAATGCAACATTCATTGTTTTCAATGTCCGAATAAAGTTGGTTGCTCCAAGTGTTTTGGTAGAAAAAGTGCGCCTACAGAGTTCATACTAGACGCAGAGGCCCTCATAGTCGTTTACAGGTGCGTAAAATCTGATTTCTCAAAATAAATGGTCAAATATCTTTCAAATCTTCGCAAACACACGCAAAAGTTACGACTTTGTCCTTTCTGGCCGGGGCGGCCAACTAGCTCCACCTCGCGCGGGAATTCCTCTAGCTCATCGATGTCGAAGAGCTCTACGAGGTAAACCCGGAGAGCGAAGAACCTCTGGGACGGGACATCTTTTCTGGAGAGCTTTGGAGGGCTCCCCAGAAACGCCCCTGAAGCGCTGCCAGGAACGCTTCCACGCGTGCCTGCACGCGTGCAGGCACGCGTGGACGCGCGCTGGAAGCGCGCCCGAACCCGCTGCCGGCTCGGGCGAGTTGCTGCGAGGATCGTGGAGCGGTGGAGATGGGCTGCTGGCGGGCGCCACCACCGACGGGCTTCCTATCTAAAACCCTCTAGCTCTCAGAGAGCTCTCCGGGAAAAAATCAGCAAAAGGTCCGTCGAGATTTTTCTTGCCAACTAGCTCTCCAGCGCCCCAGAACTGGGCGCCGGCGGTAAACCGTCAACCTTTCTTACCGCCGGGGGACTCGTAGAGCTTCCTGACAATATGTAATGTCGAACAAAATTGCAGAGAACGAATAGTTTTTCAGCCCAAGCGATTTCACACCTCGATGCAACAGCCGAACGCCCCCGATGCTTCTGGATTGTCTTCTGCACGAGCTCTGTAGCTTCTACAGCCCAAGTTACGTGCGTAAATCGATAGCACCCTCAAGATGACTCGAACAAAACAAATAGTTTGGCAAACCCAGCTCGAGTATCAGACCGAGTTCAGACCTCTCAATGCGACCGGCGGACGCGTCTGATGTCTCCGAGTCGATTCCTGTGATTACCAGCACTGCAGCCGCCCTGCATCCCGAGTTAAGTGCAGAAAACTGAGAGCACCTCTCAGGATGACTCGAACAATACGAATAGTTTCGCGAACCTAGTTCGGGCAGCAGACTGAGTTCCGAGCTCTGGATTCGACAGGCGGACGCACCTGATGCCCTTCAAATCGATGTCTGTGATCACCTGCACTGCAGCCCCCCTACAGCCCGAGTTAAGTGCAGAAAACCGACAGCACCTCTCAAGATGACTCGAACAATACGAATAGTTTCGCAATTCTAGATCGGGCAGCAGACCGAGTTCAGAGCTCTGGATTCAACAGACAAACGCGACTGATGATTCTGAATCGGTTTCTGTAAGTATCAGCTATGTAGCTGTCCTATAGCTCGATTTTAGTACAGAAAACCGAGAGCGCCTGCCAAGATGACTCGAATAATACGAATAGGTTTGCGGACCTAGCTCGGCTAGCAAACCGAGTTCAGACCTCTGGATGCAACAGACGGACGCGCTTGGTCATTCTGAATCGATAAGGTGTGCTTATCAGCTGTGTAGCTGTCCTGTATCTCGAGTTAAGTCCAATAGACTGACAGCGCGTATCAAGATGACTCGAAACGGCCGATCCCGCCCGTGTGCTTTTTGGCAGTAAAATGTACCCGATCGAGCTGAGATCAAGATGGCGAGCGGAAATAAGATCGAATATCACGGAAAAAATACTAGAGCTCTAACGAACGGTTGAATTTCGAGAACAAAATTTTGAACCGACCATATGTCACCAAAAGGTCCGTCGAGATTTTTCTTGCCAACTAGCTCTCCAGCACCCCGGAATTGCTGGACGCCAGCGGTAAACCGTCAACCTTGGTTACCGCCGGGGGACTCGTAGAGCTTCCTTGCCATATACCATCTCCAAAGAATACCAGAGGACGAATAGTTGTGCAGCCTGAGCGCTAATAGCAGACTGCTTGCAGCCATGTAGATTCTCGAATTCTAACTCACTTCGAGAGCTCTGGCGCAATGAGCAGACGCGCATGATGATTCTGAATCGTCTGCTGTGCCTAAGAGCTCTGTAGCTGCCCTACAGCTCGAGTTAAGTTGAGAAAACCAAATCACACAATCAAGTTTAGTACTCATGCAAAGAGGTTTTTCGATCATAACTTCTTACATACCCAGCGCTGAACATTCTCCCGCCACATGTAGACGCGCATCATCATTCTGAATCCGAAAGCTGTGCTTGCCATCTCTGTAGCTTGCCTATAGCTCGAGTTAAGTTGAGAAAACCGACAGCACCTACCAACATAGCACTCGCCAACCGATCCCGCCACAGTGCTTTTCGATAGTAATATTCACCCGATCGAGCTGACATCAAGATGGCGAGTCGCACTAAGATCATAGATCACGGGAAAAAATACTAAGGCTCTAACGAATGTTCAAATTTTGAGAACATAATTTTCAACTGAGCAACAGTCACCAAAAGTTCCGTCGAGATTTGTCGAGCCAACTAGCCCGCCAGTGCGTCCGAACTGGCGCCGGCGGTGAACCGTCAACCTGGTCACCGCCGGGAACCTCGTAGAGCTCCTTGCACCCGTAAGAAAGCTCAGGATCGTCAAATTCAGATTTTCGGAGTGAAGATGAAGTCGGTTCCGGGGAGTCAACTAATACTGAAACTGGCTCTAGAGAGCCGAGCTTCCCAGAGAACGAAGTTTATATGCCAATGCTCGGCGTAAAAATCTGCTGTCTCAAAATAAATGGTGAAATATATTTCAAATACTGGGCGCCGGCGGTAAACCGTCAACCTTTCTTACCGCCGGGGGACTCGTAGAGCTTCCTGGCAATTTTTTGATGTGGAAAAATTGCTGAGAACGAATAGTTTTTTAGCCCAAGCGATTTCAGACCTCTCGATGCAACAGCCGAACGGCCCCCGATGCTTTTGGATTGTCTTCTGTACGAGTTCTGTAGCCCTCCTTCAGCCCGCGTAACGTGCGCAAATCGACAGCACCTCTGAAGATGAATCGAACAATACGAATAGTTTGGCAACCCTAGCTCTACCAGACCCGATTCCAGACCTCTGAATGCGACAGGCGGACGCGTCTGATGTCTCCGAATCAATTCCTGTGAGTAACAGCCCTGCAGCCCCTCTACAGCCCGAGTTGAGTGCAGAAAACCGACAGCATCTCTCAGGATGACTCGAACAATACGAATAGTTTTGCGGACCTAGTTCGGGCAGCAGACCGAGTTCCGAGCTCTGGATTCGACAGACGACGCGCCTGATGTCTTCAAATCGATTCCTGTGACTGCCAGCACTGTAGCTCCCTCACAGCCCGAGTTGAGTACAGAGACCCGAGAGCACCTCTCAAGCTAACTCGAACAATACGAATAGTTTCGCGATTCTAGATCGGGCAACAGACCGAGTTCAGAGCTCTGCATTCGAGAGACGAACGCGACTGATCATTCTGAATCTGTTTCTGTAAGTATCAGCTCTGTAGCTGTCCTATAGCTCTAGTTAAATACAGAAAACCGAGAGTGTCTGTCAAGATGACTCCAATTATCCGAATAGGTTTGCGGACCTAGCTCGGCTAGCAGACCCAGTGTAGACCTCTGGATTCAACAGACGAACGCGCCTGATGATTCTGAATGGAATAGGTGTGCTTACCAGCTCTGTAGCTGCCCTACAGCTCGGACGCTTTTTGGCAGTAAAAGGTACCCGATCGAGCTGAGATCAAGATGGCGAGCGGGAAGAAGATCGAATATCACGGGAAAAAATACTAGAGCTCAAACGAATTGAGGAATTTCGAGAACAAAATTTTCAACCGACCAAAAATCACCAAAAGGTCCGTCGAGATTTTTCTTGCCAACTAGCTCTCCAGCGCCCCGGAACTGGGCGCCGGCGGTAAACCGTCAACCTCTCGTACCGCCGGGGGACTCGTAGAGCTTTCTGACAACGTATAATGTCGAAAAAACTTGCAGAGAACGGATAGTTTTTCAGCCCAAGCGATTTTAGACCTCTCGATGCAACAGCCGAACGCCCCCCGATGCTTCTGGATTGTCTTCTGTACGGGCTCTGTAGCTCTCCTACAGCCCCCGTTGCGTGCGTTAATCGGGAGCACCTCTCAAGGTGACTCGAACAAAACGAATAGTTTGGCAAACGCAGCTCGAGTATCAGGCCGAGTTCAGACCTCTCAATGCGACCGGCGGACGCGTCTGATGTCTTCGAATCGAATCCTGTGATTACCATCCCTGCAGCCCCTCTACAACCCGAGTTAAGTGCAGAAAGCCGACAGCATCTTTCAGGATGACTCGAACAATACGAACAGCTTCGCGGACCTAGTTCGGGAAGCAGACCCAGTTCCGAGCTCTGGATTCCACAGGCGGACGCGCCTGATGTCTTAAAATCGATTGCTGTCACCACCAGCACTGTAGCCCCCCTACAGCCCTGCAGAAAACCGACAGCACCTCTCAAGATGACTCGAACAATACGAAAAGTTTCGCGATTCTGGATCGGGCAGCAGACCGAGTTCAGAGCTCTGGATTCAACAGACAACGCGACTGATGATTGTGAACTCGTTTCTGTAAGTATCAGCTCTGTAGCTGTCCTATAGTTCGAGTTGAGTACAGAAAACCGAGAGCGTCTGTCAAGATGACTCGAATAATACAAGTAGGTTTGCGGACCTAGCTCGGCTAGCAGACCGAGTTCAGACCTCTGGATGCAACAGACGAACGCGCCTGATGATTCTGAATCGATGAAGTGTGCTCGCCAGCTCTGTAGCTGTCCTATATCTCGAATACAGTCCAATATACGACAGAGCGTATCAAGATGACTCGAAACGGCCGATCCCGCCAGTGTGCTTTTTGGCAGTAAAAGGTACCCGATCGAGCTGAGATCAAGATGGCGAGCGGGAATAAGATCGAATATCACGGGAAAAACTACTAGAGCTCTACCGAATGGTTGAATTTCGAGAACGAAATTTTCAACCGACCAAAAATCACCAAAAGGTCCGTCGAGATTTCTCTTGCCAACTAGCTCTCCAGCGCCCCGGAATTACTCTTAAGCTTCCAGCAACAACTTGCTAAGGGAAGATCTACGAGTTATTCGCAAAACCACCCAAAAGTTGTGACTTTCTCCTTTCTGGTCGGGTCGACGAACTAGCTCCACTCCGCGCCGGAATTCCTCTAGCTCAACGATGCCGAAGAGTTCTACGAGGTATTACTCTTAAGCTTCCAGCTGCTAGCTTAGGGAAGCTCTACGAGTCACTCTTAAGCTTCCAGCAACAACTTGCTAAGGGAAGCTCTACGAGTTACTTGGTAGCGTCCAAAACCCGGAGAGCGATGAGACCCTCGGGGACGGAAGACTGGCGCCGGCGGTGAACCGTCAACCTGGTCACCGCCGGGAACCTCGTAGAGCTCCTTGCACGCCAAAGAGTGCTCAGCATCAAAAGAGAGGGCTTCTGGAAGCATTTCTCGAAAAAGAGAAAACATGATTTTTTTCAGGTCGACATAAAGTTGGTTTCGCCAAGTGTTTTGATAGTAAAAGTGCACCTAGAGAGCTGATATTAAGACGCAGAGGCCCTCATAGTCGTCCACAGGTGCGAAAAATCTGCTTTCTCAAAATAAATAGTCAAATATCTTTGAAATATTCGCAAAATCACCCAAAAGTTGTCACATTGTCCGTTCCGGCCGGGTGGGCCAACTGGGCGCCGGCGGTAAACCGTCAACCTTTCTTACCGCCGGGGGACTCGTAGAGCTTCCTGACAATATATAATATCGAGAAAAATTGTAGAGAACAAATAGTTTTTCAGCCCAAGCGATTTCACACCTTTCGATGCAACAGCCGAACGCCCCTGATGTTGGATTGTCTTCTACACGAGCTCTGTAGCTCTCCTACAGCCCGAGTTACGTGCGTAAATCGACAGCACCTTTCAAGATGACTCGAACAATACGAATAGTTCGGCAAACCTAGCTCGAGTATCAGACTGAATTCAGACCTCTGAATGCAATAGTGGGACGCGTCTGATGTCCCCGAATCGATTCCTGTAATTACCAGCCCTGCAGCCACCCTACAGCCCGAGTTAAGTGCAGAAAACCGACAGCGACTCTCAAGATGACTCGAACAATACGAATAGTTTCGCGGACCTAGCTCGAGCAGCAGACCGAGTTCCGAGCTCTGGAGTCAACAGAAGAACGCGCATGATGTCTCCAAATCGATCCCTGAGATAACCAGCACTATAGTTTCCCTACAGCCTGAGTTGAATACAGAAAACCGACAGCATCTCTCAAGATGACTCGAAAAATACAAATAGTTTCGCAATTCTAGATCGGGCAGCAGACGTAGTTCAGAGCTCTGAATTGAACAAACACCGCGACTGATGATTATGGATCAGTTTCTGTAAGTATCAGCTCTGTAGCTGTCGTATAGCTCGAGTTAAATACAAAACACCGAGAGTGTCTGTCAAGATGACTTGAATAATACGAATAGGTTTGCGGACCTAGCTCGGCTAGCAGACCGAGTTCAGACCTCTGGATTTAACAGGCGAACGCGCCTGATCATTCTGCATCGATAAGGTGTGCTCACCAGCTCTGTGGCTCTTCTATAGCTCGAGTTAAGTACAAAATACCGACAATGCGTATCAAGATGACTCGAAACAGCCGATCCCGCCCGTGTGCTTTTTGGCAGTAAAAGGTACCCGATCGAGCTGAGATCAAGACGGCGAGCGGATGAAAGATCGAATGTCACGGGAAGAAATACTAGAACTCTAACGAATGGTCAAATTTCGAGAACAAAATTTTGAACCGACCAAAAGTCACCAAAATGTCAGTCGAGATTGTTCTTGCCAACTAGCTCTCCAGCGCGCCGGAACTGGGATCCGGCGGTAAACCGTCAACCAGCTTACCGCCGGGACCCTCGTGGAGCTCTGAGTAGACAAGTGAGATCCGAGATAACAGCAGAAAAACGATTGTCAATACCAGCTTCAAAAATAAAGAAATCTTGTTTTCGGTCGTACACAATACTGGTTCCCCGCAGTCTTTTGATCGATATAATGTAGCTAGAGCCCTAAGGATTGCACCATCCAAAGCGCCATGTTTCACTGCATAAAATAAAAATTCAAATTTGCAAAACGAATTTCAAAATCTCTCGCTATCTTCCAAAAACCGATCCCAGGTCACCACATTGTCCGCCCGGGCCGGGTTGGCCAACTCGGCGCCGGCGGTAAACCGTCAACCTGGTAACCGCCGGGACCTCGTAGAGCTCCTTGCACCCGTAAGAAAGCTTAGGATCGAAGCGGAAAGCTTCTGTGAGCTTTTCTAGAAAAACGCCAACATGAGATTTTTGGAGTGAAGATAACTGGGCGCCGGCGGTAAACCGTCAACCTTCCTTACCGCCGGGGGACTCGTAGAGCTTCCTGATAATATATAATGTTCAAAATAATTGCAGAGAACGAATAGTTTTTCAGCCCAAGCGATTTCAGACCTCTCGGTGCAACAGCGAAACGCCCCCGATGCTTCTGGATTGTCTTCTTTGCGAGCTCTGTAGCTCTCCTACAGCCCGAGTTACGTGCGGAAATCGACAGCACCTCTCAAGATGACTCTAACAAAACGAACAGTTTGGCAACCCAGCTCGAGTATCAAACCGAGTTCAGAACTCTGAATGCGACAGGCGGACGCGTCTGATGTCTGCGAATCGACTTCTGTGATTACCAGCCGTGCAGCCCCCTACAGCCCGAGTTAAGTGCAGAAAACCGACAGCACCTCTCAGGATGACTCGAACAATACAATAGTTTCGCGGACTTAGTTCGGGCAGCAGACCGAGTTCCGAGCTCTGGAATCGACAGGCCGACGCGCCTGATGTCTCCGAATCGATTCCTGTGACCACCAGCACTGTAGCCCCCCCCCACCCGCCCGAGTTGAGTGCAGAAAACCGAGAGCACTTCTCAAGATGACTCGAACAATACGAACAGTTTCGCGATTCTAGATCGGGCAGCATACCGAGTTCAGAGCTCTGGATTCAACAGACAAATGCGACTGATGATTCTGAATCAGTTTGTAAGTATCAGCTCTGTAGCTGTCCTATAGCTCGAGTTAAGTACAGAAAACCGAGACCGCCTGTCAAGGTGACTCGAATAATACGAATAGGTTTACGGACCTAGCTCGGGCAGCAGACCGAGTTCCGAGCTGGATTCGACAGGCGGACGCGCCTGATGTCTTGAAATCGATCTGTGACCAACAGCACAGTAGCCCCCCCCCCCCCCAGCCCGAGTTCAGTGCAGAAAAGCGAGAGCACTTCTCAAGATGACTCGAACAATACGAATAGTTTCGCGATTCTAGATCGGGCAGCAGACCGAGTTGAGAGCTCTGAATTGAACAGACAAATGCAACTGATGATTCTGAATCGGTTTCTGTAAGTACCAGCTCAGTAGCTGTCCTATAGCTCGAGTTAAGTACAGAAAACCGAGAGCGCATGTCAAGATAACTCGAATAATACGAATAGGTTTGCGGACCTAGCTCGGCAAGCAGACCGAGTTCAGACCTCTAGATTCAACAGACGAACGCGTCTGATCATTCTGGATCGATTAGCTGTACTTACCAGCTCTGTAGCTGTCCTGAAGCTCGAGTTATGTTCAGAAAACCGTCATCGCATGTCAAGATGACTTGAAACGGCCGATCCCGCCTGCCTGCTTTTTGACAGTAAAAGATACCCGATCGAGCTGAGATCAAGATGGCGAGCGGGAATAAGATCGAATATCATGGGTAAAAATACTAGAGCTCAAACGAATTGTTGAATTTCGAGAACAAAATTTTCAACCGACCAAAAGTCACCAAAAGGTCCGTCGAGATTTTTCTTGCCAACTAGCTCTCCAGCGCCCCGGAACTGGCGCCGGCGGTAAACCGTCAACCTGGTCACCGCCGAAAACCTCGTAGAGCTCCTTTCACGCGTAAGAGTGCTCAGAGTCGAAAGAGAGAACTTCTGGAAGTATTCCTCGAAGAAGAGAAGAATTGATGTTTTTCGTGTCGACATGAAGATGGTTCCGCCAAGTGTTTTAATAGTACAAGTGCGCCTACCGAGCTCATATTAAGGGAATGAGGCCCTCATAATCGTTTACAGGTGCGAAAAATCTGCTTTCTCAAAATGAATTGCCAAATATCTTTCAATTTTTAGCAAAACCACTCAAAAGTTATCACTTTGTCCTTTTTGGCCGGGTCGACCAACTGGGCGCCGGCGGTAAACCGTCAACCTTCCTTACCGCCGGGGGACTCGTAGAGCTTCCTGACAATATATAATGTGGGAAAAATGCAGAGAACGAACAATTTTTCAGCCCAAGCGATTTCAGACCTCTCGATGCAACAGCCGCACGCTCCCGATGCTTCTGGATTGTCTTCTTTGCGAGCTCTGTAGCTCTCCTACAGCCCGAGCTACGTGCGTAGATCGACAGCACCTCTCAAGATGACTCTAACAAAACAAATAGTTTGGCAACCCAGCTACAGGCGGACGCGTCTGATGTCTGCGAATCGACCCCTGTGATTAACAACCCTGCAGCCCCCCTATAGCCCGAGTTAAGTGCAGAAAACCGACAGCACCTCTCAGGATGACTCGAACAATACAATGGTTTTGCGGACCTAGTTCGGGCAGCAGACCGAATTCTGAGCTCTGGATTCGACAGACAGACGCGCCTGATGTCTTCAAATCGATTCCTGTGACCACCAGCACTGTAGCCCCCCCCCCCCAGCCCGAGTAGAGTGCAGAAAACCGAGAGCACTTCTCAAGATCACTCGACCAGCACGAATAGTTTTGCGATTCTAGATCCGGCAGCAGACCGAGTTCAGAGCTCTGGATTCAATAGACAACTGCGACTGATGATTCTGAATCGGTTTCTGTAAGTATCAGCCCTGCATCTGTCCCATAGCTCGAGTTAAGTACAGAAAACCGAGAGCGTCTGTCAAGATGACTCGAATAATACGAATAGGTTCGCGGACCTAGCTCGGCTAGCAGACCGAGTTCAGACCTCTAGATTCAACAGGCAAACGCGACTGATCATTCTGAATCGATTAGCTGTGCTTACCAGCTCTGTAGCTGTTCTAAAGCTCGAGTTATGTTCAGAAAACCGTCATCGCGTGTCAAGGTGACTTGAAACGGCCGATCCCGCCTGCCTTCTTTTTGGCAGTAAAAGTTACCCGATCGAGCTGAGATCAAGATGGCGAGCGGGGAAAAAATCGAATATCATGGGAAAAAATACTACAGCTTAAACGAATTGTTGAATTTCGAGAACAAAATTTTCAACCGACCAAAAGTCAGCAAAAGGTCCGTCGAGATTTTTCTTGCCAACTAGCTCTGCAGCGCCCCGGAACTGGGAACCGGCGGTAAACCGTCAACCAGAGTACCGCCAGGACCCTCGTAGAGCTCTTTTCTCACACGGCGCTCCTCGGTAAGCATGAAGAAAGCGTCTAGAGCAAGACCTGAGAAACTCGAAAAAAACACGTTTTCTGTTTCTTTATCCAACGTCGATTCCCCCAAGTGTTTTGATAGTAATACTGCAGCTACGGACGTGAAAATTTTACTGGCGAACGCGGCATAACCCACTACAGGTGCGGAAAAATCTGGTTTCTCAAAATGAATTGTCAAATATCTTTCAAATATTCGCAAAACCACCCAAAAGTTACCACTTTGTCCTTTCTGGCCGGGTCGACCAACTAGCTCCACCCCGCGCCGGAATTCCTCTAGCTCATCGATGCCGAAGAGCTCTACGAGGCACTGGGAACCGGCGGTAAACCGTCAACCTGGTCACCGCCGGGAACCTCGTAAAGCTCTTTTCTTGCAAAGCAATCGTAACACATGAAGAAAGCTTCTGGAGCGAGAAACAAAAAACTCGAAAAAATACGTTTTCCTGTTTTTATCCAACGTCGGTTCCCCCAAGTGTTTTGATAGTAATACTGCAGCTACGGACCTGAAAATTTTACTGGCGAGCGCGGCATAACACACTACAGGTGCGAAAAAATCTGGTTTCTCAAAATGAATTGTCAAATATCTTTCAAATATTCGCAAACCCACCCAAAAGTTACCACTTTGTCCTTTCTGGCCGGGTCGACCAACTAGCTCCACCCCGCGCCGGAATTCCTCTAGCTCATCGATGCCGAAGAGCTCTACGAGGCACTGGAAACCGGCGGTAAACCGTCAACCTGGTCACCGCCGGGAACCTCGTAAAGCTCTTTTCTTGCAAAGCAATCGTAACACATGAAGAAAGCTTCTGGAGCGAGAAACAAAAAACTCGAAAAATCACGTTTTTCTGTTTTTATCCAACGTCGGTTCCCCCAAGTGTTTTGATAGTAATACTGCAGCTACGGACCTGAAAATTTTACTGGCAGACGCGACATAACCCACTGGGCGCCGGCGGTAAACCGTCAACCTTCCTTACCGCCGGGGGACTCGTAGAGCTTCCTGAGCATTGGAGAAAATTGCAGAGAACGAATAGTTTTTCATCCTAAACGATTTCAGACCTCTCGATTCAACAGCCAAACGCCCCTCATGCTTCTGGATCGTTTTCTGTGCGCGCGAGCTCCGTAGCTCTCTTACAGCCCGAGTTACGTGCGTAAATCGACATCACCTCTCAAGATCACTCGAACAATACAAATAGTTTCGCGAATCTAGCTCGAGTATCAGACCGAGTTCAGACATCTGAATGCAACAGGCGGACGTGCCCTGCAGCCCCCTACAGCCCGAGTTAAGTGCAGAAAACAGACAGCACCTCTGAAGATGACTCGAACAATACGAATAGTTTCGCAGACCTAGTTCGGGCAGCAGGCCGAGTTCAGGGCTCTGAATGCGACAGGTGGACGCGACTGATGTCTCCGAATCGATTCCAGTGATTACCAGCCCTGCAGCCCCCTTACAGCTCGAGTAAAGAGAGAAAACGGACAGCACCTCTCAAGATGACTCGACAAATACGCATAGGTTTGCGAACCTAGCTTGGGCAGCACACCGAGTTCCGAGCTCTGGATTCGGCAAGCGGACGCGCCTGATGTCTCCGAATCGATTCCTGTGAGCACGAGCCCTGTAGCCCCCCTACAGCTCGAGTTAAGTGCAGAAAACTGTCAACACCTCTCAAGATGACTGCAACAAGACGAATAGTTTCGCGGACCTAGCTCGGGCAGCAGACCGAGTTCAGACCTCTAGATGAAACAGACGAACGCGCCTGATGATTCGCAATGGATTTCTGTGAAAATCAGCTCTGTAGCTGCCCTACAGCTCGAGTTAAATACAAAATACCGACAACGCGTATGAATATGACTCGAAACAGCCGATCCCGCCGCGATGCTTTTTGCAGAAATATTTACCCGATCGAGCTGAGATTAAGATGGCGATCGGGAATAAGATCGAATATGGTCAGAAAAAATACTAGAGCTCAAACGAATTGTTGAATTTCGAGAACAAAATTTTCAACCGACCAAAAATCAGCAAAAGGTCCGTCGAGATTTTTCTTGCCAACTAGCTCTCCAGCGCGCCGGAATTACTCTAAAGCTTCCAGCAACTAGCTAAGGGAAGCTCTACGAGTTACTACAGATGCGAAAAATCTGCTTTCTCAAAATGTATTGTCAAATATCTTTCAAATATTCGGAAAACTTGGTAGCGTCCATTTTGGTAGCGTCCAAAACCCGGAGAGCAAAGGGCACACACACCAGAAAGCTCCCCCCCCGAGCGTTCAGACGCTCTCGTAAAGCTCTTCTGGTGCTCTGGGGGGGCTCCCCTGCAGCGCTGCTGAAGCCCTGCCAGAATCGCTTCCATGCGTGCCTGCACGCGTGCAGGCACGCGTGGAAGCTTGCCGGAGGCTCCCCCGGACACTGGGCGCTGGCGGTGAACCGTCAACCTTGGTTACCGCCGGGAGACTCGTAGAGCTTCCTAGCTCGACTTAAGTTGAGAAAACCGACAGCACCTACCAACATTCCGACTCATAGTGAATATTTTTTGACCTCTGAATGCGACAGGCGGACGCGTCTGATGTCTGCGAATCGACTCCTGTCATTACCAGCCCTGCAGCCCCCCTACAGCCCGAGTTAAGTGCAGAAAACCGACAGCACCTCTCAGGATGACTCGAACAATACAGTAGTTTCGCAGACCTAATTCGGGCAGCAGACCGAGTTCCGAGCTCTGGATTCGACAGGCGGACGCGCCTGATGTCTTCAAATCGATTCCTGTGACCACCAGCACTGCAGCCCCCCTCAGCGCGAGTTGAGTGAAGAAAACCGAGAGCACTTCTCAGGATGACTCGACCAATACGAATAGTTTCGCGATTCTAGATCGGGCAGCAGACCGAGTTCAGAGCTCTGGATTCGACAGACAAACGCAACTGATGATTCTGAATCGGTTTCTGTAAATATCAGCTCTGTAGCTGTCCTACAGCTCGAGTTAAGTACAGAAAACCGAGAGTTCCTGTCAAGATGACTCGAATACTACGAATAGGTTTGCGGACCTAGCTCGGCTAACAGACCGAGTTCAGACCTCTGGATTCAACAGGCGAACGCGCCTAATCATTCTACATCGATTAGCTGTGCTTACCAGCTCTGTAGCTGTCCTAAAGCTCGAGTTATGTTCAGAAAACCGTCAGCGCGTATCAAGATGACTCAAAACGGCCAATCCCGCCACAGTGCTCTTCGATAGTAATATTCACCCGATCGAGCTGAGATCAAGATGGCGAGCGGAAATGAGATCGAATAGCACGGGGAAAAATACAAGAGCTCTAACGAATATTCAAATTTTGAGAACATAATTTTCAACCGACCAAAAAATCACCAAAAGTTCCGTCGAGATTTTTCGAGCCAACTAGCCCGCCAGTGTGTCCGAATTACTCTTAAGCTTCCAGCTGCTAGCTTAGGGAAGCTCTACGAGTCATTCCTCTAGCTCATCGACTGGGCGCCGGCGGTAAACCGTCAACCTTTGTTACCGCCGGGAAACTCGTAGAGCTTCCTGATCATACATAATGTTAAAAAAGTTGTAGATAACAAATAGCTTTTCAGCCCCAGCGATTTCAGACCTCTCGATGCAACCCGAACGCCTCTCATACTTCTGGATCGTTTTCTGTGCGTACCAGCTCGTAGATCAGCCCGAGTTCAATGCAGAAGAGGGACGAAATCTGCCAAGGTAACCTGAAGAATGCGAATAGTTTTGCGGAGCTAGTCCGAGAGGCAAACCCAGTTCAGACCTCTGGATGCAACAGACGAGCGCGCAGAATGATTTCGAATCAGTTTCTGTGCGCATCAGCTGTGTAGCTCTCCTACAGCCAGAGTTACATACGAAAATCAACAGCACCTGTCAAGATAACTCTAGTAGCGACCCCAGTTCAGACCTCTGAATGCGACAGCACGCGCCTGATGTCCGAATCGATTCCTGTGATTATGCCCCCTGCAGCCTCCCTGCAGACCGAGTTTTGTGCAGAAAACCGACAGCACCTCCCAAGATGACTCCACCAATATAATAGCTTCGCGAACCTAGCTCGAGTAGCAGACCGAGTTCAGACCTCTAAATGCGCGACCGCGTCTGATGTCTTCGAATCGATTCCTGTGATTATGAGCCCTGTAGCCCCCCTACAGCCCGAGTTAAGTGCAGAAAACCGACAGCACCTCTCAAAATGACTCGAACAGTACGAATAATTCGCGACCTAGCTCGGGCAGCAGACCAAGTTCAGAGCTCTGACTTAACAGACAAACGCGCCCGATGATTCTCAATCGATTTCTGTAAGTATCAGCTCTGTAGCTGTGCTACAGCTCGAGTGAAGTGAAAACCGGCAACGTCTGTCAAGATCACTCGAATAATACTAACCGGTTTGCAGACCTAGCTTTGCTAGCAGACCGAGTTCAGACCTCTGGATGCGACAGACGAACGCGCCTGATCATTCTGAATCGATAAGGTGTGCTTATCAGCTCTGTAGCTGTCCTGTATCTCGAGTTGAGTCCAATAAAGATCACTCGAAACGGCCGATCCCGCCACAGTGCTTTTCGATAGTAGTATTCACCCGATCGAGCTGAGAGAGATGGCGAGCGGGAATAAGATCGAATATCACAGGAAAAATACTAGAGCTCAAACGATGTTCGAATTTCGAGAGCAAAATTTTCAACCGACCAAAAGTCAGCAAAAGTTCCGTCGAGATTTTTCGAGCCAACTGGGCGCCGGCGGTAAACCGTCAACCTTCCTTACCGCCGGGGAGCCGCACAGCTTCCTGACAACATATAATGTAAGAATATAAACAGAAAAAATAATTTTTTAGCCCAAGCAATTTCAGACCTCTCGGATGCAACAGCCGAACGCCCCCGATGCTTCTGGATTGTCTTCTGTACGAGTTCTGTAGCTCTCATACAGCCCGAGTTACGTGCGAAAATCGACAGCACCTCTCAAGATGACTTGAACAATACAAATAGCTTGGAAAACCTAGCTCGAGTATCAGACCGAGTTCAGACCTCTGCATGCGACAGGCGACGCGTCTGATGTCTCTGAATCGATTCCTGTGATAACCAGCCCAGCAAGTGCAGGAAACCGACAGCACCTCTCAGAATGACTCGAACAATACGAATTGTTTCGCGGACGTAGTTCGGGCAGCAGACAGGAACTGACAGAAGCTCCTGACTGCGAGCCGCCGCTGCCTGAGGATTACCGCCTGCGCCGGTCTCCGCTTGCTGTGATCTTGTTCTATCTACGCACTCCGCGTCCTGCCGCGGATGTGGCGAATTGACTCGTAGACCTTCCCTAAGCTAGTTGCTCGAAGCTTAAGAGTAATTCCGGAGCGCTGGAGAGCTAGTTGGCCAGAAAAATCTCGACGGAACTTTTGGTGACTTTTGGTCTGTTGAAAATTTTGTTCTCGAAATTTGACCATTCGTTAGAGCTCTAGTATTTTTTCCCGTGATATTCGATCTTATTCCCGCTCGCCATCTCGATCTCAGCTCGATCGGGTAACTTTGAAGGCCAAAAAGCACTCTGGCGGGATCGGCCGTTTCGAGTCATCTTGATACGCGCTGACGGTTTTCTCAACATAACTCAAGCTTTAGGACATCTACAGAGCTGGTAAGCACAGCTAATCGATGCAGAATGATTAGGCGCGTTCGCCTGTTGAATCCAGAGGTCTGAACTCGGTCTGTGCGCCGAGCTAGGTCCGCAAACCTATTCGTATTATTCGAGTCATCTTGACAGAAACTCTCGGTTTTCTCTACTTAACTCGAGCTGTAAGACAGCTACAGAGCTGATACTTACAGACACTGATTCAGAATCGTCAGTTACGTTTGTCTGTCGAATCCAGAGCTCTAAACTCGGTCTTCTGCCGGATCTAGAATCGCAAAATTATTCGTATTGGTCGAGTCATCTTGAGAAGTGCTCTCGGTTTTCTTCACTCAACTTGCGCTGAGAGGGGGCTACAGTGCTGGTTGTCATATGAATCGATTTAAAGAGATCATGCGCGTCCGCCTGTCGAATCCAGAGCTCGGAACTCGGTCTGCTGCCCGAACTACGTTCGCGAAACTATTGTATTGTTCGAGTCATCCTGAGAGATGCTGTTGGTTTTCTGTCTTGACCTCGGGCTGTATTTAGGGGGGCTGCGGAGCTGGTAATGACAGGAGTCGATTCGCAGACATCAGACGCGTCCGCCTGTCGCATTCAGAGGTCAAAAAATTTTCACTATGAGTCAGAATGGTGGTAGGTGCTGTCGGTTTTCTCAACTTAAGTCGAGCTTGGAAGCTCTACGAGTTCCCCGGCGGTAACCAAGGTTGACGGTTTTCCGCCGGCGCCCAGTGACGTGGAACGCAACAGAACGGCGGATTCTTTTGCTCAGCAAACGCTTCAAACGAAAAACGGTTTCAGTCAGCGGGCGCGAATACCAAAACCCGGAGAGCAAAGAGAACTTGGTTGCGCAATTGGTAGCGTCCACTGGCGCCGGTGGTGAAGAGCTTTTTTTACAACAACTTCAAGTTGAGATTTTTCGGAGTCAACATGAAGTCGGTTTCTCCAAGTGAACTGGTAGTGACAATGGCCCTAGAGGGCTGAGCTGCTCAGGGAACGAAGTTTATATGTCGATGCTCGGAGTAAAAATCTTCTTTCTCAAACTGAATTGTCAAATATCTTCAAATATTCGCAAAACCACCCAAAAGTTACTTTGTTCGCCTTGGCCGGATGGGCCAACTGCGCGCGGGCGGTAAACCGTCAACCTTTGTTACCGCCGGAAAACTTCTCGAGCTTCCTGACATAATCTCGAAAAATACACAGAAAAATAGTTCTTCAGCCCAAGCAATTTCATACTTCTCGGATGCAACAGCCAAACACCCCCGATACTTCTGGATTGTCTTGTGTACGAGCTCTGTACCTCTCCTATAGACCGAGTTACGTGCGTAAATCGACAGCACCTCTCAAGATGACTCGAACCGTACGAATAGTTTCACAAACCTAGCTCGAGAATCAGACCGAGTTCAGACCGTAGCATGCGACAGGCGGACGCGTCTGATGTCTCCAAATCGAGTCCTGTGATTACCAGCCCTGCAGCTCCCCCCCCCACAGCCCGAATTAAGTGCAGGAAACCGACAGCACCTCTCAGAACGACTCAAACAATACGAACAGACTCGCTAACCTCGGGCAGAGGACAGTTCGGAGCTCTGGATTTGGAAGTCAAAGGCGCCTGATGTCTCCGAATCGATTACATTGATTACCAGCCATACAGCCCCCTACAGCCCGAGATAAGTGCAGATAACCGACATTTCTCAAGATAACTCGAATCAGACGAATAGTTTCGCGATTCTAGATCGGAGAGCAGACCGACTTGAGAGCTCTGGATTCGACAGACAACGACCACTGATGATTCTGAATCAGATTCTGTACGTTATCGAGTTCCCTTGCAAAAAACGCATCGCGTATCAAGAGCACTCGAACCGGTCGATATCGCCTGCCTGCTTTTTGGCAGTAAAAGGTATCCAAAAAAGATCGAATATTGCGGGGGAAAAAAACTAGAGCTCTAACGAATGTTCAAATTTCGACAACAAAATTTTCAACCAACCAAAAATCACCAAAAGTTCTTTCGAGATTTTTCTTGCCAACTAGCTCTCCAGCGCCCCGGAACTGGGCGCCGGCGGTAAACCGTCAACCTTGGTTACCGCCGGGGAACTCGTAGAGCTTCCAAGCTCGACTTAAGTTGAGAGAACCGACAGCAACTACCAACATTCTGACTCATAGTGAATATGTTTTCACCTCTGAATGCGACAAGCGGACACGCATGGTGTCTGCGAATCGACTCCTGTCATTACCAGCCTCGCAGCCCCCTACAGCCCGAGGTCAGTGCAGAAAACCGATAGTACCTCACAGGATAACTCAACCAATACAATAGTTTCGCAAACCCAGTTCGGGCAGCAGACCGAGTTCCGAGCTCTGGATTCCACAGGCGGACGCGCATGATCTTTTTAAATCGATCCATATGAAAACCAGCCTTGTAGCCCCCTCTCAGCGCAAGTTGAGTGAAGAGAACCGAGAACACGTCTCAAGATGACTCGATCAATGCGAATAATTTCGCGATTCTAGATTGAGCAGAAGACCGAGTTCAGAGCTCTGGATTCAACAGACAAACGCAACTGACGATTCTGAATCAGTTTCTGTAAATATCAGCGCTGTAGCTGTCTTACAGCTCGAGTTGAGTACAGAAAACCGAGAGTTTCTGTCAAGATGACTCGAATAATACGAACAGGTTTGCGGACCTAGCTCGACTCACAGACCGAGTTGAGACCTCTGGATTCATCAGACGAACGCGCCTGATCGTTCTGCATGCATTACCTGTGCTTACCAGCTCTGTAACTGCCCTAGAGGCCGAGTTATGTTGACAAAACCGTCAGCGCGTATCAATATGACTCGAAACGGCCGTTCCCGCCACAGTGCTTTTTGGCCTTCAAAGTTACCCGATCGAGCTGAGATCAAGATGGCGAGCGGGAATAAGATCGAATATCACGGGAAAAAATACCAGAGCTCTAACGAATGGTCAGATTTCGAGAACGAATTGTCCAACCGACCAAAAGTCACCAAAAGTTCCGTCGAGATTTTTCTTGCCAACTAGCTCTCCAGCGCGCCGGAATTACTCTTAAGCTTCCAGCAACTAGCTTAGGGAAGCTCTACGAGTCACTTTGTACCCAAAACCCGAAGAGCGACTTGAGAACGTTCAAAATGGGGACCGGCGGTAAACCTTCAACCAGCTTACCGCCGGAACCCTCGTAGAGCTCTGCATAGACCAGATCGGTTCCGAGGTGACAGTAGATTCTGCATATTAGCTTTTAACTGGGCGCCGGAGGTAAACCGTCAACCTTGGTTACCGCCGGGGAACTCGTAGAGCTTACAAGCTCGACTTAAGTTGAGAAAGCAGACAGCACTTACCAACAATCTGACTTGTAGTGAATAGTTTTTGACCTCTGAATGCGACAGACGGACGCGTCTGATGTCTGCGAATCGACTCCTGTCATTATCAGCCAGAAAACCGAGAGTTTCTGTGAAGATGACTCGCATAATACGAATAGGTTTGCGGGCCTAGCTCGGCTCACAGACCGAGTTCAGATCTCCGGGTTCGACAGGCGAACGCGCCTGAACATTCTGCATGCGTTAGTTGTGCTTACCAGCTCTGTAGACGTCCTAAAGCTCGAGTTGTTAAGAAAACCGTCAGCACGTGTCGAGATGACTCGAAACGACCGTTCCCGTCACAGTGCTTTTTGGCCTTCAAAGTTACCCGATCGAGCTAAGATGAAGATGGCGAGCGGAAATAAGGTCCAATATCACGGGAAAAAAATACTAGAGCTCTAATGAATGGTCGAATTTCGAGAACAAAATCTTCAACCGACCAAAAGTCAGCAAACTGGGCGCCGGCGGTGAACCGTCAACCTTTCTTACCGCCGGGGGACTCGTAGAGCTTCCTGACAGTATATAGAGTGGGAAATAATCCAGAGAACGACTAGTTTCCATGACTCTAACAAAAAACAAACAGTTTCGCAATCTAGTTCGAGTATCAGACCGAGTTCAGACCTCGCAATGCGACAGGCGTACGTGTCTGATGTCTGCGAATCGACTCATGTGATTACCAGCCCTGCAGCCCCCCGACAGCCCGAGTTAAGTGCAGAAAACCGAGAGCATCTCTCAGAATCACTCGAATAATACAATAGTTTCGCGAATCTGTTTCGAGCAGCAAATCAAGTTCTGAGCTTTCGATCGTCCAACGAACGCGTCTGATGTGTGCAAATCGATTTCTATGACCCGCAGCACTGTAGCCCTCCCCCAGCACGAGTTCAGTGCAGAAAATTGAGAGCACGTTACACGATGATTCGGAGATTACGAATAGTTTCGCGAAGCTAGCTCGGGCAGCAGGCCGAGTTCAGAGCTCTCGATACAACAGACAAACGCGCCCGATGATTCCCAATCGATTTATGTGACTATAGGCTGTAACTGCCCTAAAGCTCGAGTTAAGTACAGAAAACCGAGAGCGTTTGTCAAGATGACTCGAATAATACGAATAGGTTCGCGGACCTAGCCCAGCTAGCAGACCGAGTTTAGAACTATGGATTTAACAGGCGAACGCGCCTGACAATTCTGAGTGCGATAGGTGTGCTCACCAGCACTGTAGCTGCCCTAGACCTCGAGTTAGGCAGAAAATACCGACAACGCGTATCGAGTTGACTCGAATAATACGAATAGGTTTGCGGGCGGACCTAGCTCGGCTAGCAGACCGAGTTCAGACCTCTGGATTCAACAGGCGAACGCGCCTGATGATTCTGAGTGCGATAGGTGTGCTTACCAGCACTGTAGCTGCCCTACAGCTCGAGTTAAGTAGAAAATACCGACAACGCGTATCAAGTTGACTCGAATAATACGAATAGGTTTGCGGACCTAGCTCGGGTAGCAGACCGAGTTCAGACCTCTGGATTGGACAGCCGAACGCGCCTGATCATTCTGAGTGCGATAGCTGTGCTGACCAGCTCTGTAGTTGCCCTGAAGCTCGAGTTATCTTGAGAAAACCGACAACGCGTATCAAGATGACTCGAAACGGCCGTTCCCGCCTGCCTGCTTTTTGGCCTTCAAAGTTACCCGATCGAGCTGAGATCGAGATGGCAAGCGGGAATAAGATCGAATATCATGGGAAAAAATACTAGAGCTCTAACGAATTGTAAATTTTGAGAACAAAATTTTCAACCGACCAAAAGTCACTTTTCTGGCCAACTGGGCGCCGGCGGTAAACCGTCAATCTTTGTTACCGCCGGGGGACTCGTAGAGCTTCCTGACAACATATACTGTCAGAACAAATTGCAGAGAACGAATAGTTGTTCAGCCCAACTCGAGTATCAGACCGAGTTCAGACCTCTGAATGCGACAGACGGACGCGTCTGATGTCTCCGAATCGATTCCTGTGATTGCCCGCCCTGCAGCCTCCCTACAGCCCGAATTAAGTGCAGAACGCCGACAATAGCTCTCAAGATGACTGGAAGAATACGAACAGTTTCGTGATTCTAGATACGGCAACAGACGGAGTCCAGAGCTCTGTATTCAACAGGCGAACGCGCCTGATGATTCTGAGTGCGTTAGGTGTGCTTACCAGCACTGTAGCTGCCCCACAGCTCGACTTAAGTAGAAAACTGGGCGCCGGCGGTAAACCGTCAACCTTTGTTACCGCCGGGGGACTCGTCGAGCTTCCTGACAACACATAATGTCAAAAAAATTGCAGAGAACGAATAATTTTTCAGCCCAACTCAAGTATCAGACCGAGTTCGGACGTCTGAATGCGACAGACAGACGCGTTTCATGTCTCCGAATCGATTCATGTGATTAACCGCCCTGCAGCCCCCCTGCAGCCCGAGTTAGGTGCAGAACGGCGACAGTCAACGAGTTCAAGTTGACTTGAATAATACGAATAGGTTTGCGGACCTAGCTCGGCTAGCAGACCAAGTTCAGGCCTCTGGGTTCAACAGGCGAACGCGCCTGATCATTCTGCATGCATTAGCTGTGCTTACCAGCTCTGTAGCTGCCCTAGAGCTCGATTTATGTTCGAAAAACCGACAGCGCGTATCAAGATGACTCGAAACGGCCGTTCCCGCCACCGTGCTTTTTGGCCTTCAAAGTTACCCGATCGAGCTGAGATCAAGATGGCGAGCGGGAATAAGATCGAATATCACGGGAAAAAATACTAGAGCTCTAACGAATGGTCAAATTTCGAGAACATAATTTTCAACCGAGCAAAAGTTGTCAAAAGTTCCGTCGAGATTTTTCGAGCCAACTAGCTGTGGGGCGCGCCGGAATTACTCTTAGCTTCCAGCTATAACTAGCTAAGGGAAGCTCTACGAGTTACTGCTAAGGGAAGCTCTACGAGTTATACCGACAATGCGTATCAAGTTGACTCGAACTGGGAACCGGCGGTAAACCGTCAACCAGATTGCCGCCGGGACCCTCGTAGAGCTCTTTTCTCACACAGCGATCCTCAGAACACAGAAAGGAAGCTTCTGGAGCGAGTAACGACAAAATCGAAAAATCGCGTTTTTCTGTTTCTATCCAAGGTCGGTTCCTCCAAGTCTTTTGATAGTAATACTGTAGCTACGGACCTGAAAAGTTTACTGGCAGACGCGCCTGAACCCACTACAGGTGCGAAAAATCTGCTTTCTCAAAATAAATGGTCAGATATCTTTCAAGTATTCGCAAAACTACCCAAAAGTTATCACATTGTCCGCCTCCGCCGGGTGGGCCAACTAGCTTCACCCCGCGCCGGAACTGGGCGCCGGCGGTAAACCGTCAACCTTTCTTACCGCCGGGAGACTCGTAGAGCTTCCTGACAATATATAATGTGGAACGAATTTCAGAGAACGACCAGTTTTTCAGCCCAAGCGATTATGAACCTCCAAAGATGACTCTAACAAAACAAACAAACAGTTTTCCAATCGAGCTCGAGTATGAAACCGAGTTCAGACCTCTGAATGCGACAGGCGGACGTGTCTCATGTCTGCGGATCGATTTCTGTGATTACCAGCTCTGCAGCCCATACAGTATGAGTTAAGTGCAGAAAACCGAGAGTACCTCTCAGGATGACTCGAATAATACAACAGTTTCGCAGATTTCGTTCGAGCAGCAGACCGAGTTTCGAGCGATCGGTTCGACGAACGGACGCGCCTGATGTCTCGAAATCGATTCCTGTGACCAGCAGAGCTATAGCCCTCCCCCAGTACGATTTATGTACAGAAAACCGAGAGCACTTCTCAAGATGACTCGAACAATACGAATGGGTTCGCGAACCTAGCTCGGGGAGAAGGCCGATTTCAGAGCTCTTGATGCAACAGACGAACGCGCCTGATAATTCTCAATCGATTTCTGTTAGTATGAGCTCTGTGGCTGCCCTATAGATCGAGTTAAGTACGAAAAACCGAGAGCGTCTGCTACAATGACTCGAATAATACGAATAGGTTTGCGACCCTAGCTCGGCTAGCAGACCGAGTTCAGACCTCTGGATTCAACAGGCGAACGCGCCTGATCATTCTGAACGCATTAGCTGTGCTGACCAGCTCTGTAGGTGTCCTCAAGCTCGAGTTATCTTGAGAAAACCGACAGCGCGTATCAAGATGACTCGAAACGGCCGTTCCCGCCCGTGTGCTTTTTGGCCTTCAAAGTTACCCGATCGAGCTGAGATCAAGATGGCGAGCGGGAATAAGATCGAATATCATGGGAAAAAATACTAGAGTTCTAACGAATTGTCAAATTTCGAGAACAAAACTGGCGCCGGCGGTGAACCGTCAACCTGGTCACCGCCGGGAACCTCGTAGAGCTCCTTGAATCCGTGAGAAAGCTCAGCATCAAAGCGGGAGCTTCTGGGAGCTTTTCTACAAAAACTTCAAGTTGAGATTTTTTCGGAGTCAACATGAAGTCGGTTCCTTCAAGTGAACTGGTACTGAAAATGACTCTAGATGGCCGAGCTGATCAGGGAACGAAGTTTATATCTCAATGCTCGGAGTAAAAATCTGCTTTTTCAAAATGAATTGTCAAATATCTTTCAAAAAATTGCAAAACCACCCAAAAGTTGTCACATTGTCCGCCTCGGCCGGCTGGACCAAAGTTCTCACTCCCAGCGAAGCTATTCATATGAAGTCTCGCGCTCTCAGAGAGAGCGCGAGACCATTCTGCGTCGACAAAAATGCACCAGAACTCTCTAGGTCACCCATAGATCGATATAAATTAGATAAAAAAATCATCCGACACAAAAAATACAAAATTGTACAAATCGATATTTTTCATTCATTTTGAAAATTCTAATCAATTTGGGCACTCTTGAGGCTCCCATTCGATGTCTCGCATGTCGCTACTTCGATTGGAATGTACCTGGCATGCATAGCATGCACTCAGCTCGAGTTATCATCGAAACATCGTTCGTAACACGCATACATAGAGACAGTATTTCGAGCATAACTCCTGACTAAGCCATTTCTAGGAACTCTCGAGCTTCCAGTGTGACGCGCCACATCATTCTGCATCGACTGGTGTGCGTGAGAGGTCTGTAGCTTGCTGACAGCTCGAGTTAAGTAAAGCCAACCACCGTCACCTGCCAAACTGCACTGCAGGCAAAGTCGGTTCCTGCAAGTCTTTTGACAGTAATATTGCCCCTAGAGCCCTGAAAATTTTACCAGCAGATGCGCCATAGCTTATTGTAGGTAGGAAAAATCCAACTTATGAAAACGAATTGTCAAATCTTGCACAATGTTTCCAAAAACCGACCCCAGGTTAACACATTGTCTCTTTTGGTCGGGTCGGCCAACTAGCTCCACCCTGCGCCCGAATTCCGCTTAGCTCATCTCGTCGAAGAGCTCTACGAGGTATTTTCAACTGACCAAAAGTCAGCAAAAGGTTCGTCGAGATTTTTCTTGCCAACTAGCTCTGGGACGCGCCGGAATTACTCTTAGCTTCCAGCTATAACTAGCTAAGGGAAGCTCTACGAGTTATTCCTCTAGCTCATCGATAACGAAGAGCTCTACGAGCTATAATACGAATAGGTTTGCGGACCTAGCTCGGCTAGCAGACCGAGTTCAAAACCCAGATTGCGAAGCCAAGCGCGGAACGCCGCACGGGGACCGTGCCAGGCCGCCGGAAACGATGCGCGGGACGCTGGAAACCTCGCACTGGCGCCGGCGGTGAACCGTCAACCTAGTCACCGCCGGGAACCTCGTAGAGCTCCTCTCACTGGTAAGAGTGCAGAGAATCGACACAGAATCGAAAACTTGAGATTTTTCGACACACGTAGAGACGGTGTTCCGCCCATATCTCCTGAGGCAACTATTTTTGAAGACCCTCGCGCTTCCACTGGAATGCGTCAGATCATTCAGGATCGCCTCGTGTGCGAGAGACATCCATAGCCTGCCTACAGCTCAAGTTAAGTTGACGAAACCACCGTCATCTGCAAAAGTGGTGGTACATGGTTTGTTCCTGGAAATTTTCCGATAGTAATACCTGGGCTACAGACTCCTTCTGCTCTCAGAATTCAATTTATATTGTTATTCACCGCTCAAAAATCTTTTTTCTTAAAATGAATTTCAAAACTCTGCAAAAAGTTCAGAAAACCGACTCAAAGTTATCACATTGTCTCTTTTCGTCGGGTCGGCTAACTAGCTCCACCCTGTGCCCGAATTCCTCTTAGCTCATCTTTGCCGAAGAGCTCTACGAGGTAGGAAACGCTCGCAGGGGCGCCGTTTACGATGCGTGGAGCCCTGCAAAGCGCGCAAGGAAGATCTGCCGAGGAGCCTTGAAGCACTGCCGAAGCTCTTCCGACGCTCTGCCGAAGCGCTTCGCGCACCCTGAAGCCACGCGTACTGGGGCCGGCGGTAAACCGTCAACCTGGTCACCGCCGGGAACCTCGTAGAGCTCCTAGCACGCCTAACAGTGCTCAGCATCGAAAGAGAAGGCTTCTGGAAGCATTTCTCGAAAAAAAGAAAACATGATTTTTTCCATGTCGACATAAAGTTGGTTGCGCAGAGTGTTTTGACAGTAAAAGTGCATCTGAAGAGCTCATATTAAGACAGAGGGACCCTCATATCCGTTTACAGGTGCGAAAAATCTGCTTTCTCAAAATAAATGGCCAAATATCTTTCAAAAAATCGCAAAACCACCCAAAAGTTATCACATTGTCCGTTCTGGTCGGGTCGGCCAACTAGCTCCACCCCGCGCCGGAATTCCTCTAGCTCATCGATGACGAAGAGCTCTACGAGGTATTGGGAAACGCTAGGAAGCCACGCTCCCGGACCGGCTGCCGGTTCCGGCAGGGCGCTGCGGGGATCGTGGACCGGCGGAGGTGGGCGTGTCCTCCTCACCACCCACAGCCGGCTTCTTATCTGAAACCCTCAGCTCTCCAAGGAGCTATCCGGGAAACTGGCGCCGGCGGTGAACCGTCAACCTGGTCACCGCCGGAAACCTCGTAGAGCTCATTTCACGCGTAAAAGTGCTCGGAGTCGAAAGAGAGAGCGTCTGGAAGCATTTCTCGAGAAAGAGAAGAATTGCTTTTTTTTCGTGTCGACATGAAGATGGTTCCTCCAAGTGTTTTGATAGTAAAAGTGCGCCTAGAGAGCTCATACCTCGTAGAGCTCTTCGGCAAAGATGAGCTAAGAGGAATTCGGGCACAGGGTGGAGCTAGTTAGCCGACCCGACGAAAAGAGACAATGTGATAACTTTGAGTCGGTTTTCTGAACTTTTTGCAGAGTTTTGAAATTCATTTTAAGAAAAAAGATTTTTGAGCCAAGCATTGGCATATAAACTCCTCTCTGAGAGCAGCTCAGCTCTCTCGATGCATTTTTGCATGAGCTGACTTCCAGGAACTGAGCGAATATGAATATCGAAAAAATCGAATTTGAAGATTTTCGAAAAATCTCAATTTTTCGATTCTGTGTCGATGCTCTGTGCTCTCACCAGTGAGAGGAGCTCTACGAGGTTCCCGGCAGTGACTAGGTTGACGGTTCACCGCCGGCGCCAGTACTAAGACAGAGAAGCCCTCATAGTCGTTTACAGGTGCGAAAAATCTGCTTTCTTAAATGAATTGTCAAATATCTTTCAAAAAAATGCAAAACCCACCAAAAAGTTATCACTTTGTCCTTTCTGGCCGGGTCGACCAACTGGGCGCCGGCGGTAAACCGTCAACCTTTCTTACCGCCGGGGGACTCGTAGAGCTTCCTGAGAACATATACTGTCGAAAGAAATTGTAGAGAACGAATAGTTTTTCAGCCCAACACGAGTATCAGACCGAGTTCAGACCTCTGAATGCGACAGACGGGCGCGTCTGATAGCTCCGAATCGATTCCTGTGATTACCCGCCCTGCAGCCTCCCTCCAGCCCGAGTTA